>SJYA01014663.1:0-10301 GCA_006410615.1 Neotragus moschatus
TTTAGCAACCAAGTTAAAATCAGAAGTTTTATTAAAAGTGGATTTCTAAATTTAAAAGCTAGATTACTGAGCTGTGTGGCTGTCAGTAGCTAGCTTTAAAGAGGAAACAGAAGGAGGACAGAGCATAGAAACACCTAATTAGGATAAAGGGAAAGACCCATATCCAGAGGAAATATGGGCTGGCGTGAGGCTAATACATACTATTATAACAATATATTTGATTACCCAAATAAAACTGATGCTCTTTTCTATAAATACCAAATTGAATTGGAAAGACATGATAAACCTGAAGAAGTTAATAACATGGAAGACATTAAGAAAATTATTCTCAAAAACCCTTGTCCCAGATCATTTCCCATGTGAATTCTTCAAATACTGAACTAATATATATTTAAGATACTGTTTAAAATTTCAAGAGCAGAGAAATATAGAAATAATTAGAAAACATTTTAGGTTATTTAATTTAATTATTATTAAAAATATAAAAATAATCTTAATTCATTTAAGGATTAAAAGTATCTATCTCCACATACACATTATATGTATCAAATCAAACTAGAAATTCATTAAAAGAATAACATGCCAAAACCAAATGAGGTTCATTTCTGGAATCAAGAAATTAAGAGTAGTTCCATATTAAAACTGGACATGAAATAATGAATTGTTTCAAAATTGGGAAAAGGGCACATCAAGACTGTATACTGTCACTCAGCTTATTTAACTTAAGTGCAGAGTACATTATGCAAAATGCTGCGGTGGATGAAGCACAAGCTGGAATCAAGATTGTTGGGAGAAATATCAATAACCTCAGATATACAGATGACACCACCCTTATGGCAGAAAGTGAAGAGGAACTAAAGGGCCTCTTGATGAAAGTGAAAGATGAGAGTGAAAAAGTTGACTTAAAACTCAACACTCAGCAAACTAAGATCATGGCATCTGGTCCCATCACTTTATGGCAAATAAATGAGGAAACAATGAAAACAGTGTTAGACTTTATTTTCTTGGGCTCCAAAATCACTGCAGATAGTGACTGAAGCCATTAAAATTAAATGACGCTGGGTCCTTGGAAGAAATACTATGACAAACCTAGAGAGCATATTAAAAAACAGGGACACTACTTTCCTGAAAAAAGTCCATCTAGTCAAAGCTATGGTTTTTCCAGTGGTCATGTATGGATGTGAGAGTTGGACTATAAAGAAAGCTGAGCGCCAAAAGGTTGATGCTTTTGAACTGTGGTGTTGGAGAAGACTCTTGACAGTCCCTTGGACTGTAAGGAGATCAAACCAATCAATCCTAAAGGAAACCAATCCTGAGTATTCACTGGAAGGACTGGTGCTGAAGCTGAAGTTCCTGCCAATACAGTTAGAAAAAGATTTAATTAAAATTTGTAATTTATAGAAAGGAGGTTACAAAACTGTCATTATTTACTGATATGACTATGTCTAAAAAAAAAAAAATCAAACCCCAGAAACAACTTGAGTCTACTTAAAAAATAAATAAAAGAGGCGAGTAAAGAGATTATTTGCAAAATTGATACTAAAAAGTAGTATTTTACTAAAAATAACTTCTATTAAAATTTTAGATCAAAATGATAGATTGGCTCATCCTAATATACCCCCTTCCATGCCTGAAACATAGAAATGCCAGACAGAATATTATTGTAAATAGTTGGGATCAAATTATTTTAAGTATACATGTCTCAAAGGTAAGAAAAGAAGATTCCCTCATTGCTGCATATAGAGCAATAGTGAGGTTGTATAACCCCAAGATGTGCAGGGACAGAGACAGACTGTAGGAGTTGGGGTTAAAAAGCCCACAGGCTTGGCCTTTAATGAGTCCCTGGAGTTGGAGCCAGGACCAAGCTTGTTGTTGCTTTTCAGTTGCCAAGTCGTGTCCAACTCTTTGTGACCCCATGGAATGCAGCACACCAGGCTTTCCTGTCCCTCACCACCTAGATGAAGAAGAACCCACATCCACGTCCCCAGTTCACCCTGCCCACTTGATAGGATGCTCCAAAGTGCATTATCTTGCTGCATTCTGCTATTTCTAACTCTATTTCAGTTGGATTTTGTCCTTTTTAAAAAATTATTTATTTATTACCATTTTCAGGTCAAAAATTTTATTGAGATACAGTGACATATTATACTGTGTATAAGTTTAAGGTGCACATTTTTCTGGCTTCTCCATCTCTAAACTTCTACCTTTGCTTTCTTATTCTCTTTTTGAAAGTGAAAAGTGAAAGTGTTAGTTGCTCAGTCATGTCTAACTCTTTGTGACCCCATGGACTGTAACTCCATCTCTTCATTCTTTCTGGAGTTATTTCTCCATTCTTCTCCAGTAGCATATTGGGCACCTACAAGGAGATCCAACCAGTCCATTCTGAAGGAGATGGGCCCTGGGATTTCTTTGGAAGGAATGATGCTGAAGCTGAAATTCGAGTACTTTGGCCACCTCATGAGAAGAGTTGACTCATTGGAAAAGACTCTGATGCTGGGAGGGATTGGGGGCAGGAGGAGAAGGGGACGACAGAGGATGAGATAGCTGGATGGCATCACTGACTTGATGGACATGAGTCTGAGTGAACTCTGGGAGTTGGTGATGGACAGGGAGGCCTGGTGTGCTGCAATTCATGGGGTGGTGAAGAGTCGGACACGACTGAGCAACTGAACTGAACCGAACTGAACTGACCTGGGGAGTTCATTTTTCAGTGTTATATATTTTTGCCTTTTCATACTGTTCATGGGGTTCTCAAGGCAAGAATACTGAAGTGCTTTGCTATTCCCTTCTCCAGTGGACCATATTTTGTCAGAACACTCCACCATGATCTGTCTGTCTTGCATGAACTACACAGCATGGCTCATAGTTTCACTGAGTTAGACAAGGCTGTGGTCCATGTGATCAGAAGCAACAGTTAGAACTCTGTGTGGAACAACTGATTGACTCAAGATTGAGAAAGGGGTACAATAGGGTTCTTATGCTGTCACCTTGTTTATCTAACCTATATGCTGAGCACATCATGAGAAATGCCAGGCTGGATAAATTACAAGCTGGAATCAGGGTAGGTGGGAGAAATACCAACAACCTCAGATATGTGGATGATACCACACTAATGGCAGAATGTGAAGAGGAATTAAAGAGCCTCTTGATGAGTGTGGAGGAGGAGAATGAAAGAGCCAGCTTAAAACTAAGTATTAAAAAAACAGCCCCCTAAGGCCCGAGATCTGCCCCTTCCTGGGACCATTTCCTCTCCAGGGGATGGCAACTTAGAGAGCTGGACGCAGCCACTTCCACCACCGCCACCCCTGCCGCCACTCCAGTCACTCCTCTCCTGTCCCGCTGCTGCGGTCGCCAGCACTGTCACCACTCTCACCATTTCAATGTCCCCACCCAAGCGGAAGCGGGGCTGACCTCCCAAGAATCCACCGTCACCTCGGCCCAGCCAGCTCCCTGTCTTGGACGGTGACAGCTCTTCTGTCCTCGAGAGCTGTGGATTAGGGAAGCAGCGGCAACCCCAGGGCCAGGGGGAGAGTGAGGGTAGTTCATCTGATGAGGATGGAAGCCGCCCCCTCACCCGCCTGGCCCGCTTACCTCTCGAAGCAGAGGGAATGCGGGGACGAAAGAGTGAAGGATCCATGGTGGTGGCTGTAATTCAGGATGACCTGGATTTAGCGGATAGTGGGGCAGGCGGGTTAGAATTGACATCTCCCGTGGTCTCATTAGCTCCAAAACTGCGCTCGACTTGGCTGCATCCAGGGTCTCTAGTTCCCCCTCTAGAGACTGAGAAGGTGCCTCGCAAACGGGCAGGGGCCCCAGTCGGCAGTGGTCCTGGGCTGGCAAAGCGGACCCGCCTACAGCCCCCAAGTCCCCTGGGGCCTGAGGGTTCAGTAGAGGAGTCTGAGGCTGAAGGCTCAGGTGAGGAGGAGGAAGGGGATGGGACCCCACGGCGCCGGCCTGGCCCCCGCCGGCTTGGTGGGGCCACCACCCAAGGGGACCAGCGTATCTTGTGCAGCAGCGCCCCTCCCCACTTGGCTGGTCCTACCATTAGTCACAGAGGCCGCAAGGCCAAGACATGAGTGGGCTGCCCTCTTCACCAAGGCTTTCTGCCACAGCCCCTCTCTCTCCATGACCAGACCTGACTCTGTTAACCACTACTTGAAGTCTTTTGAGGGGGAAATCCTCCAGGGAGACATAGGGGCCTTCTCCCTTCTTTCCACCAAAGTAGGGGGTAGGCATCTGGTTGTCATGGAAACGGGGCTCTTCACACATCCCCTTCCCTTCCACCCCACATGGCTGGGCAGTGTTAAGGGTGGCAAGATAGTCTCTGTCCCCACCCCTTTGTACTTGATGTTCCCAGCTATCTTTCACGGCCCCCCCACCCTTAGGGGAAGGGGGAGGGGCTTCTCTACAATGAGTTTTTTCTTTCTTTTTTTTTTTAAGAAGAAAAAAATAATAAACTTAGTTTCTGTATGAGCAAAAAAATAAATTAAAAAAAAAATTAAGATCATGGCATCTGGCCCCATTGCTGCTGCTGCTGCTGCTGCTAAGGCACTTCAGTCATGTCCGACTCTGTACGACCCCATAGATGGCAGCCCACCGGCCTCCTCTGTCCCTGGGATTCTCCAGGCAAGAATACTGGAGTGGGTTGCCATTTCCTCTCCAATGCATGAAAGTGAAAGGTGAAAGTGAAGTTGCTTAGTCGTGCCCAATTCTTAGCGACCCCATGGACTGCAGCCTACCAGGCTTCTCTGTCCATGGGATTTTTCAGGCAAGAGTACTGGAGTGGGTTGCCATTGCCTTCTCTGCTGGCCCCATTACTTTATGGCAAATAGAAGGGGAAAAACTGGAAGTAGTGACAGATTTCCTCTTCTTGGGCTCTAAAATCATTGTGGACGATGACTGCAGCCATGAAATCAGAAGACCATTGCTTCTCAACAGGAAAACTACAGCAAATCCAGGCAGTGTGTTGAAAAGCAGAGACATTANTTTTTTTTTTTTTTTTTTAAGAAGAAAAAAATAATAAACTTAGTTTCTGTATGAGCATCCGCGTAAGGAGGCTTCTGATTTTCTGGTCTGGTGGAGGGTTGGGTGGGAACTTGGGTATCGTTTTTCTCGTCTCTTGCTAAGACCCTAGTACTTGATCTCTAACCCAGAATTGTGTGTCTTTGAGGCAGAAGTCGCCACCCAAGAAGAGGGAAGAATGGCAAATCTGATCTGGTAGGGTACCTTTCCCTAAGGTTTCCATTTTAACTCATTCAGATTCATACTTCTCTCTGTTCCCTTGGTTCCTGGCCTTCCCTTGGGGCTCTCTGATGCCTCAGACTTTCCCCTGCTTTAATCCCTCTTGCTCAGGTGCTTTCACCCCCTCTTCAGAAGGCAGGCACCCTACCTCCAGTTACTCCATCCTTTGCCTTCCCTTGCTTTTCCTCCATCTAGCCAGACTGGTTTGAATCAGCCACACCCCCTTCCAGCTTCTGGGGATCTTCAGATGGTGGCTGGCCACCCAACCCCACCCCTGGGCTTGGCTTGGAGCCCTGAGTCAGCTCCATCTCCACCCAAGCCAAACCAAACCTGAAGCAGAGGCCGAAACTCAAACAGTTCCTCGAGGCCTATAGCCAGGTAAGAGTCCCAGTTCATTGTTACTTTTTCTCTGATCTCAGTTCACTGGACCCTCTCTTTGTGTTTTTTGATGACTATCTGTGTGTACTGAGGGTGAGTTCTTCTGTCACATCCATTCTGCAGTTTTGTGGTACGTAGCATTCTTGGCTCTTTGCTTGTCTGTCTTCTCTCATTCATCCTTCCTATCTTTTGTTACTTGTGTTCGGAGAACTGCAAATGGTTTCATTCTGTCTAGGGTGTGGGGAATGGTTGGGGGTGAAGGTAGAAAGGTGGTTTGATGCCAGAGCTCTGAGAGCTGGGGAAATAGGGAGATGAGAAATGATTAAGTAGGGCATCATTAGGCAGGTTTCTGTGTGGGTTGTGAGGTCATTTGGACTCAGTGTTTAACTGACTGTGTTGTGTAACCTGGGTTAAAATGGGGAGAGGAGGTGGAAGGGAGTCTGCATAGCAAGGGAGGCTCTGATTTGGGGAGGTGAGGTCTTTCTGGTGGTGTTTCCTTAGCTATAAAGACAGCTTAAATGATGCTTTTCCTCTCCTTTTCCCCAACCTCAGGATAGTATTTTCATGTGAAATGACTGATTTCTTTGAGGTGGAGTACAGGGTTTAGGGTGCCATTCTCTGATCCCTCCTTAACATTTGAGGGCAGCTTCTAAGGAACTTCAGGGCCCTTTGACATACAGTTTAAAATCACTGACTGGGGTAGACTTAGATACCTAGCAGTCTTTTGAGATACTGTGTTTCTCTGCTGCCTCTCAGTGTGTACCTGTCATTTTGCTTTTCCCCACTTGTCAAAACAGTAAGTAATACAGATAATGCTGTCTTGACACCACTTTGCCTTTGAAGGCTAGGAACCTTAGGCTGAGGAAAAGATTCCAGACACACATTTCCTCTCTTAGTCACTAGGGGAATTCCCCAGTAAGGCAGCATTCCTGAGAGTTTGGCTAGGCTACAATATGATCAGGGAGAGGGTAAGAGTCTGAGCAAGGCAGGCCGAGAGTTAAGTTATTGGGCTTACAAGGATCTTGACTGTATCGCCCACAGGTGATGGAGGACGAGGAGAATGCAGCAGAGAGCCTGGTGTGCAACACGGAAGCTGCTTGTTCTCCATCCCCTATTCGCTGCTGCTGGCTCCGCCTCCGCTGCTTAGCAGCTACTAGCATTATATGTGGCTGCTCTTGCCTGGGAATAGTGGCCCTTGTGTTTGCCATCAAGGTGAGGAATGCCTCCTGTGGGAGCAGGGGTGTGGATGTAGAAAGGCAGTGGTTCTGTATACCTGATCTTTCTACACTGATGAGTTAATAAGTACCTGCCAGAGCTTGGCTGTGGGCCTGGTGCCAGAAATAAGACTAAGACATGGTTCCTTCCATCAAAGGGCCCACAGTCTAGCGAAAGAGATGGCTGTGAAAATGGGTAATAATAGCATGCAACTCGTCTGTATTATGATAGAGGAAGCGCAGGGTATTCTGGGCACCAGGAGGATATATGTATGTGATTGTGTGTACGTGTATAAGAGAATAGGTGACAGAAAGGCATCCCACAGGTGTGAAAGGAAAGTAATGTTAAAGGATGAGTGAATAAGGATAAAAGGGCATCCTATACAAAGGCAACCTGGACTGTTAGTTCAGTATGACTGAACCAGTAAGGAATAGTAAGAGACGAAGCCAGAGGACTCGGATTCCCAGGAACCTCCAGTGCTGTGTTTGGCAGTTTTAGTTTTATCTGTGAAGTACTAGGGAGCCTCTCAAGGAATTTTGCAAAAGAAAATGATGTGATCCGATTTGTGTTGCAGTAAGATCCACTCTCAAGGCCTATAAAGAGGGTGAATTGGAAGGGGCAAGACTCCGGGCCACTGAGCAGTAACTAGAACAATCTGTAGGTATTCAGAAGAAGCTGTGAAGTTTTAGAATGAGCCTCGCCATTCCAAAACATCTGACAGAAACCGCACATGTACTTTTTGAAAGGCCTCTATACTAGTATTTTTATCAGAAATTATTTTCTTATCAGAATAATTTGTGGGTTTCATTAGGGCAAAACATAAAAAGAATCCTTAATGAAAAGATGAAATTAGCCTTTGGGCTAGTGAGAATGGAGTATTTGATTGGACATGAGTGAAATACTCATAAGGTTGCTCACTGTTTCTTGCCAAGAATTCCAAATTCTGAATGAAACTGAGATGACTAGAAAAGGATGAGGAATAAAATGATTAAAAAGTACTTCCCTGTATGTGATCTGGGCTAACAACAGCCATCCTGAAAAGGAGGCAGAGCAAAGTTGGGTGCCTTACTTTGCAGCTGAGACATGAGGGAGAGAAACTGGAAAGGAAGGTGGAGTGCATGGGTGTGAGATTCTGAGCCATAATGAGGAGGTAGGATTGGAGTGGGGCAGTGGGCATTCTGCAGGGAGAAGCAGGGGGAGAACCTAACCAAAAACCTGCCCCCACAGGCGGAAGAGCGGCATAAGGCAGGCCGGTTGGAGGAGGCAGTGCACTGGGGGGCCCGGGCCCGGAGGTTCATCCTGGCCAGCTTTGCCGTCTGGCTCACTGTCCTCGTTCTGGGCCCCCTGCTTCTATGGCTGGTCTCCTACGCCATCGCACAGGCTGAGTGACCCTGGGTGGCCTTTGCTGAGAGTCAGCCGAGACATCCTGGATCCTCCAATGCAGTATTGTGAGGGTCTGTTGCCAACAGTGGTTACTTCCTGGCTGGAAGGATGGTGCCTCTCTCAAAGGGCTTTGGAAGAGCTCTTTAGCCTTTTCTAAAAGGCAGCAGCTGAGACTGATGAGGGGAGGTCAGCCTGCTCTATTCTTTCAGTGCCCACCAACCCCTATTCCCCCCAATCTACTCCATCCTAGGGGCCTCTAGGAGGGGAGGTTGAAGACCAGGCCTGATTTTATTAGTATTTGTTTTGTAATAAAAATCTTTTTAGTGGTGAAATGTTCCTGTCTAATTGTTGTTCCCCTGCTTTTCCCTGGGCCCTTGGTGAGAGCTAGACTGAACATGTGATCATGGTGGAAGCTTGCATCTCCCCTTACCTAGGAGTTTCAAGAGGAGGAAAGGATCCTCCCTCCTCCCCCTACTTTTTCCTTCTTCTAGAAGTCTCCCTTCTTGGAAAGCCCCACACTTCTCTCTTACCTATCAACAGGGTGTGAGGCCAGAAAGCAAGAGTTGTAGCAGCAGCTGCTGTTTACCAAGTGCTAACTATATTCCAGACTGTGTTCTAAGCATTTTATATTTCTTCACACCTCAAAATCACTTAATTGTAGGTAGTGTTGTTCTTATTTTATAGTTGAGGAAACAGGCATGGATTTTCCAAGGTCACACGGCTAGTAAGTGGCATAATTGGAATTCAACCTAGACAATTTAGTTCCAGAGCTGAGAGAGGAGTGAAAGGATTGGATAACAGCAACCACCACCCAGTATGTGGAGACCTGTATGATTATAATGAATTTTCATATCCTTTATCTTGGGTCTCATGATAATATTTTAAACATTTTNTGGATTTTCCAAGGTCACACGGCTAGTAAGTGGCATAATTGGAATTCAACCTAGACAATTTAGTTCCAGAGCTGAGAGAGGAGTGAAAGGATTGGATAACAGCAACCACCACCCAGTATGTGGAGACCTGTATGATTATAATGAATTTTCATATCCTTTATCTTGGGTCTCATGATAATATTTTAAACATTTTTAAAATTGTGAGGTACATAAAGGAAAAGATCCAAAACAAATATACAATTTCGTAAGTTAACACAAAACATCTAAAAAAGCCACTATTCAGTCAAGAAATTAAACTTTGTCAGCACTCCAAAATCTCCTTTGTACCCCTCCCCATCACTATGCCTTCCTTTCTTTCCACAGGTAACTTTGTATTTGTTATCCACAGGTATTCTGACTTCTAACAATGTCATTTGCTTTTGCCTGCATTTGAATAGGATATAAATGAAATCAAATGTATGCTTTTTATGTCTTGCTTCTTAACACTGCTTGTGAGATTCATCCATATTTGGTGTAACTTTAGTTTTTATTACTTGATAGTATTCCATTATATGACTCCCTGGTAGCTCAGTGGTAGAGTCCATCTGCAATGCAGGAGACCCAGGTTCAATCCCTGGGTCAGGGAAATCCCCTGGAAAAGGGAATGGCAACCCACTCCAGTGTTCTGGAGAATTCCATGGACAGAGAGGAGCCTGGTGGGCTACAGTCTATGGGTTCGCATAGAGTCGGACACGACTGAGCAACTAACACACACATTCATTTATATGACTATATTACAATGAACACATTTTCTATTAGTGAACTTTCAGAACATTTCCCGTTTTAGGATATTATGAATCATGCTGCTATAGACAGTCTTATACATGTCTTTTGAAGTACATATACTCTGGGAATGGAATTTATTCCACCAATAGAGACCAGCAGAACACCTAAAGGAATTATTGATGTTGTACACTGAAGATTAAAGGGGAAAGAGGGGCACATGATTGTGTTTCTCAGTGCTCCAAAGTGTTTCAGGAAAGAAAAGTGAAGGAACTCCATTGTCCAGAGATTAGGACTGTAACAATTGGTAGAAGCTATATAGACAGCAGTGGTTCTGAACCTTGCCTTCAAAATATAATCTGGGCAGCCTTCAAAAGTAACTTATTCCTGAGCTTTACCACCTGCTCCCTTCCCCCATATCCCCCTCCC
>SJYA01014664.1:0-10318 GCA_006410615.1 Neotragus moschatus
TTGAAGAGATCTCTAGTCTTTCCCATTCTAGTGTTTTCCTCTATTTCTTTGCATTAATCACTGAGGAAGGCTTTCTTATCCCTACTTGCTACTTTTTGGAACTCTGCAGTCAGATGCTTATATCTTTCCTTTTCTCCTTTGCTTTACACTTCTCTTCTTTTCAGCTATTTGTAAGGCTCCTCAGACAGCCATTTTGCCTTTTTGCATTTCTGTTTCTTGGTAATGGTCTTGATCCCTCTCTCCTGTACAATGTCACGAACCTCCATCCATAGTTCATCAGGCACTCTATCAGATATAATCCCTTAAATCTATTTCTCACTTTCATTGTATAACCGTAAGGGATTTAATTTAAGTCATACCTGAATGTTCTAGTGGTTTTCCCTACTTTCTTCAATTTAAGTCTGAACTTGGCAATAAGGAGCTCATGATCTGAGCCAGTCAGGTCCCGGTCTTCTTTTTGCTGACTGTATAGAGCTTCTCCATCTTTGGCTGCAAATAATGTAATCAATTCGTGTTAATTTTGGTGTTGACCATCTGGTGATGTCCATGTGCAGAGTCTTCTCTTGTGTTCTTGGAAGAGGGTATTTGCTCCATGGAATTCTCCAGGCAAGAATATTGGAGTGGGTTGCCATTTCCTTCTCCAACCTTCTGGGATCTTTCCAACCCAGGGATCAAACCCACCTCTCCTGTTTTATCTTGTTTTAGTTCTGCTTCCTTTTGGTCTTTACCCTACTGGGGCCTTTGGGAACTGTGAGTATGTGTAACAGCATCTACCACATCTCATCATTTTAGCTTAGGCTGGATTTGAAAAGCCAAAATAGGAAACACTTAAGGAGCCCTGAGACTCACAAAGAAATAAATTAGGGCTGCTATTTATTTTAAGCTTTGCTTTTTTCTTCTTTATTTCTTCTTTTCATGTAATCTCTCCTTTTATCAATCTTAATCATTTCATACTATAAGCAAGTGAAATCACTAAAGGTAAATAACCTTATGAATCTACTGAGTGTGAAGAGAAAACGCCATGGTATAGATTATGGATGAGGAGGGAGACACCTAACTCTAGGGGTTCACAGTTGGTAAAAACTCAGGCTTTGTTGTACAGTAAGTATCATTATGTGCTACACAATTACTGGGTACTGACTGCTCGCAGTGATACAAGCATAAGCAATCCTTCAAAATTAAAATCAAGAAACTACAAACAGGCTATCAAAAGCACAGATTAGGAGCCAGCAGGTACCAACTTGTCTTATGAAGCGCTGCCTGCTGTGATGACGCCTCCTCCTATTTCTGCTATCTGAAATGTGTCCTCCTTTCCTTCTTGTCTAAACAAGGACCCAGTTTCAGCCTTCCCTACTCCCTTCATCCGTCCAGCTTTCTAAATGATAAGAGGTGAAAAATAACCTCTAAGGACTGATAGTGTGCTGGGAATTTTACATTACCATTTTCAACCTTAACTACACCCTGGAGAAGGAAATGGCAATCTACTCCACTATTCTCGCCTGGAAAATCCCATGGACAGAGCAGCCTGGCGGGCTACAGTCCACAGGGTCACAAAGAGCTGGACCTGAGTAGACGATGGAGCAAGAGCGCGCTGGAACAACAGCATTCGCCGTTTCTCCACTCATCACGGCAGTCATTTGTCTCAAAAGACATGATCTGATTTAACACCTTCCCAACCCTGCTATATGCTGGCATGTGTCCTCCGCAGCTGGATTACTTCATTCTCAATTACAGGAACTATGTCTTCTACTTCACTCTTATCTTCATTCATCTTCTCTACTTCTCCCCTCTCTTTCAAAATACACCCTTCCTATTTCTCAATCCATCTTCTTTACTACAATTACTAATAAAAGCTATTATTTTACACTGTGCTGACAGTCTGCTAAATACAAAACATTTCATTTAATGCTCACAATAATCCCTAATGTAGGTATTATCTTCCCATCTCACAGAGAAAGAGAAAGGCTTGGAGATTTTAAAGAACTTGCTCTCTCACAGAAGATGAAACATCACTGTGGACTGCCACAGTGATCACAGCCCTCACTGTGATTTCCCACCCACCCTCCACTCCCATCCTCTGGGACGGTTTGTACCATTTCAACTTTTAAGTTCAAACTACATTTCCAGAATCCTCTTCCCACCAGGTTCCTGGTTAGAGATGGTCAAACACAGAAAGTACTCTCTGAAGATTATGGTTGGATGGATGTAGAGCTGACAGAGTGTTTCACTGTTTCTCTGCTCTCCCCTGTATTGCATGTAGCTCTTTCTTATTGTCAACCCTGCCAAACAAACAGCAACCTCAGGCCCACCATCAAAAGCCTGACTGAAGACCACAGAAGAGGTAGCTATGTAGAGACAACAGCTTTCTACACTTTCCACCAGCTCTACTGTGTGGGCCCACACCTCAGTAGCTGAGGATAACTAGCTTCTCACATTCCCCTGCAAACTCTGACTTGCCCACTGCACCACTGAGTCGGGGAGGCTGATCAGGGACTTCTCTGATCTGCCAACACCCCCTTACAGACATCGGTTTCCAAGCTTCTCCCACAACTCCGTAAGGTCTTCTACCTTTCATAAACTCTTTAATTCCATGATACCACAGCAGTTTGCTCTTCCTCTATGATTGAACCCTAACTCATGCAACCACTCAAGCCTCCCCTCCACCTACTGACCAAGATCTCTGCAACTTTCCCTCTAGAGATCTTCCTGCAATAACCAAATCTAAGCCACTTAGTCCTTTCATAATCTCCAATCAAGCCTTCTTTTATCAGTTCTCAGCTGCCACTCTTTGAAAACAGGATGAAGAGCCCTCGTTCTATGAAGCCATATATCATCCAAACTTGATCCTCCCATTTGCAAAAGAGCAAGATTTATACGAGAGAAAACACTAGAGTGGGAATCAGATTAACTAAAGTGATAGCTGCTCAGTCATGTCCAACTCTTTGTGAGCCCACAGACTGCAGCACACCAGTCTCCTCTGTCCATGGAACTCTCCAGGCAAGAATACTGGAGTGGGTTGCCAGACCCTTCTCCAGGGAATCTTCCTGACCCAGGGATTGAACCTAGGTCTCCAGCACTACAGGTAGTTTCTTTAACATCTGAGCACAAGGGAAGCTCTAGCTTAACAAATGCCAACACCAATTTATTACTTAAGAACAAAATAAGCTAAGAACACAATGTATTTCTGTGCTTTGGTTAGAGATGCGAAGATAGAAGAAAAGAAGAATAAAGCAGCAGAAAGATTCTGAGAAAAATAAATTTGCTGGGACTTCCCTGTGGTCCAAAGGTTAAGACTCCACATTCCCAATGCAGGGGGCACAGGTTCAATTCCTTGTGAGGGAACTAAGATTCCACACAGCCTTGCAAAAATAAATATATGTATTAAAAATTTTTTTGCTGATGTATGGTTTGCCCCAAATGTTTTTTTCCACTGGGAAGTAAGAATTTTTTTAATGTAATCAATTGGGGTTTATCCAGTACATCCATAAAATTATTTTAAAATTTCTAGCAGGCACAGACTGCAGGTAAAATTTTTCCAATACTTCTTTTTTTTCTTTCTTTTCCAAAAAGATCTTCCCTCGCTTTTGACTAAAGCATTTCAAAAAATGTATTTCAGTAGTCTTGGGTGCCCATTCATGAGAATAATTTAGTTCTTTTCTAGAGTTCAATGGTTACTGTCCTGGATTCTTATCACTAAAATATCGTCAGGTAATTCTGATTTCAATCATATCAGTCCTGAAGTTATTCATCTACTCTTTCAACAAGTATTTACTGTGAACCTACTATAGACTATCACAATTCAACAGAAGCTACCTGGCTATAAAATATCTCTAAGTAAAAGATGTCATTCTGACACATTAATCACATTTAAACAGACCGATTTATCTTCCAAATGCTGCCCTATAACAAATCTTTCCTGGACAGTTGTCATCTTAACAATCTCCCAAGCAAGAAAACTTGAATCTCTTTTGACTCTACTATTTTCTATGATGCTGTGGATCTCACAGAATCATAGATTAGGCAGTTCAGTTCAGTTCAGTTGCTCAGTCATGTCTGACTCTTTGCAACCCCATGAATCTCAGCACGCCAGGCCTCCCTGTCCATCACCAACTCCCAGAGTTCACTCAGACTCACATCCATCGAGTCAGTGATGCCATCCAGCCATCTCATCCTCTGTCGTCCCCTTCTCCGCCTGCACCCAATCCCTCCCAGCATCAGAGTCTTTTCCAATGAGTCAACTCTTCGCATGAGGTGGCCAAAGTACTGGAGCTTCAGCTTTAGCATCATTCTCTCCAAAGAAATCCCAGGGCCGATCTCCTTCAGAATGGATTGGTTGGATCTCCCTGCAGTCCAAGGGACTCTCAAGAGTCTTCTCCAACACCACAGTTCAAAAGCATCAATTCTTCGGCGCTCAGTTTTCTTCACAGTCCAACTCTCACATCCATACATGACCACTGGAAAAACCATAGCCTTGACTAGACAGATCTTAGTCGGCAAAATAATGTCTCTGCTTTTGAATATGCTATCTAGGTTGGTCATACCTTTTCTTCCAAGGAGTAAGCGTGTTTTAATTTGATGGCTGCAGTCACCATCTGCAGTGATTTTGGAGCCCCCCAAAATAAAGTCTGACACTGTTTCCACTGTTTCGACTAGATTAGATAGGTCCTTAAGAAATCAACTAGGGGGAGGGGGGTCAGGATTGGGAGCTCATGTACACTTGTGGCTGATTCATGTCAATGTATAGCAAAATGAATACAGTATTGTAAAGCAAAACAAACTAAAAAATAAAAATTTAAATATAAAAAAAAAAAAGAAATCAACTAGGTGGGGTGGGGTGGGGCTTCCCTGGTNGGGGGAGGGGGGTCAGGATTGGGAGCTCATGTACACTTGTGGCTGATTCATGTCAATGTATAGCAAAATGAATACAGTATTGTAAAGCAAAACAAACTAAAAAATAAAAATTTAAATATAAAAAAAAAAAAGAAATCAACTAGGTGGGGTGGGGTGGGGCTTCCCTGGTGGTTCAGTGTTTAAAGATCCACCTGGTGATGCAATGGACATCAATTTGATACCTGGTCAGGGAAGATCCCGTGTGCTGCAGAGCAACTAAGCCTGTGCACACAACTGCTGAGCCTGAGTTGGAGCCCAGGAGCTGCAACTACTGAGCCCACGAACCTCAAGGCTGTGCTCTCCACGACAAGAGAAACCACTGCAAGAAGCAGCCCAGGCACTGCAATAGAGTAGTCCCCAAGCAGCAAAAAAGACCCATCATAGCCAAAAAATAAATAGATCTTTTTTAACAAAGAAATCAACTAGGGAAACTTTTTCAAATTCAGAAATGGTGAACTAGGCACTTCCCTGGTGGTCCAGTGGTTAAGAATCCACCTTGCAATGCAGGGGGTGCAGAGTGGATTCCTGCTTTGGGGACTAAGATCCCACATGGTGTGGAGCAACTAAGCCAAAGCACTGCGAGTACTGAGCCCGTGGAGCACAACTTAGAGTCCGTGTGCTACAAAGAAAGATCTCACATGGCACAGTGAAGACCTGTGTATGTGTGCCTGCTATGTGCTAAGAGACCTGTGTGTGCCTGCTATGTGCTAAGACAATGTTTTTTGAAAAATTACTGAAGTCACTTTGTCAGTCAACTTCTAATTAATGGCAGATTTAAGACTGAATTCAGCTTTCTACCTACTATGAAATACAGTTTGCAGTCTGTGTATTTACTTCAGGAACATTCTAGGCAAGACATTCTTCAGGTACATCCCTGAGTACATCTTCTAACCCTAAGGCAGTATGCAACAGTCCATAACTATGGGACAAAACTTTGAGATGCTGATTAATACACATTACATGATCTCAGAACACAAAATTCATCTACTCTTTCTCAAATCATGGGGAAAGATTTATAACGAAGGTATACGGTGGCTTGGGGGTGAAGTCAACCAAATGCATTCAAGTACTGCTAACAGACTGGATGGTTAATGATGCACCATCTCTCAAAGTAGATTTTTTTATCAACACCAAGGTTGAGCTAGCTACCTTCTACTTGTTTCATTTCCTTATAGTATCTAACCAATTAAGAAAGTTTGTAAATGTTCTTTGACATACTGTTTTTACACATTATGTCATACCATATAATAAGTATTACTAATTTTACAAAGCAGTCAACAGATCTAAAAATGCCTAAACTGATTTTAAAGTGCATTAAAGCAATCATATAAATCATGACATTAATCTCTCCACAAAATTTAGTCAGAGAACACTGGTCTCGTTTCTTTCATATTAAAACAAAAGAACAAAATATTTTCAGTTAAAACTCCATAAATACCATTGTGAAGTGAAGTTGCTCAGTCGAGTCCGACTCTTTGAGACCGCATAGACTGTAGCCCACCAGGCTCCTCCATCCATGGAATTTCCCAGGCAAAAGTACTGGAGTGGGTTGCCATTTCCTTCTCCAGGGGATTTTCCTGACCCAGGAATCAAACCCAGGTCTCCTGCATTGCGGGCAGATGCTTTACCGTCTGAGCCACCAGGAAAGCACGCAGCTAAGTCAGTCAAACTTAGGGTAACGACAAACTTATCACACAATAATAATAATGAAACATCTTCAAGTCACAAATCTAAAATACAATATGAGTTGGGAGCATATAACTATTACTAAATAGCACAGAAAGAATTGACATTTCAGCTTAGACTGCAGATCTATTCTCAAAGACTTTCAAAAATAATTATCTAACTTTCTCCCACTGATTCCTATTAATTTTCAGAAACTTTTCCACAGCCTCGCCTCTGTGGTAGAGCTGTTCACAAATGCTTGATTTTCTCTGAGAATACAGGAACATTTTCTTAACTTCCCCATCCTGTTCCTCTCATGCAGCTACCATCTTTTAACAATCCGAGAACACTATAAAAGGAGGCCTCTTGTCAATCACCTATCCATGTAATAAATGTTTGGCAACAGGTATCGTGCTAGGTGTTGGGCACTACAATCAACACAGCACCGCCTTGTGCTTGAAGAGCTAATTTCTCCGCAGAGGACACAGAGACAACCGCGGCGCCGTGCTTTCAGAGGGCGGCGAGGGCAGCAGAGGCGAGCGCTCAAGGGGCAGCCTGCCTGAGGCAGTGACACTGAGCAGGCACAATCTGGGAATTATCGAAAGAACGCTGATAAAATTGTACCTTAAACTACTCTTTTGTCACTATTAATTTATTAAAGTCCATATTAAATGACTAACTATACAAATGGGGGGAAATTACCCTAGAAAAAACTTTCAAAGTTTAACAACTACAGAGTGCTTTTTAAATTTATAGTACTATGAATCTCAAGCATAACATTCTCGAGCACTTACAAGAAAGATGGTGAGCTAGTTATGAGAACATCAAAGAAGAGTCTATTCCTATCCTCCTGGCATGTTTACAAACATGTTTACTAACAATCACTATGACATGAGAATACAGAGAGAAGTTAAAAAGATAATCCTTGAACTTCATAGAACAGTTGAATTAGGCCTACGGTTTAGACCTTCTGATTCTCAATCCATTTCTCCTTTGCATGACACCAAAAAACAGTTTTCTCAAAATATTTTTCAGTAAAGTAACTCTCCTTTTATATCTCAGCTATTTCTGAGCAGTAAATATTGGCTAAGACTTAAAAGAAACATATTGAGGGAATTCCCTGATGGTCCAGTGATAGGGACTCCTTGACTTTAACGCCAAGGACCAAGGTTCAGTGAGGACTAATATCTCAGAAGCCACACAAGCCTCACAGTACAGCCATAACACACACACACACACATACACACACACTCCTAGAGAGAGTACAGGAAAAGACAGGCACACCCACATACTCCTTGAGAGAGTACAGGAAAAGACAGGAACTGAATTGTCCTCTGTTCTCTCAAGTCAGGTCTCTTTTTATTCATAACTGGCGATAACCTTGAATTCATTATTAAAAATATTTAAAAATCCCCCAAATCAGAACCTGATTAATACAGCTACACAGAATATTTTTACAATTCCTGCGATTCTGTTGCTGTCTACAGACCAACAAAAGATTGTTAGCACTGAAATTCAGAAGTTAGCTTGCCAACAGATGCAGCAATAGATATTACTATCTACTGAAAACTGAAAGATTACTGGAGAACATATGCCAATTGCAGTGGGGGAAATATACCTCACCTAAAGAGAGCTGAAGCTGAAACTCCAATACTTTGGCCACCTGATGCAAAGAACTGACTTGCTATAAAAGACCCTGATGCTGCGAAAGACTGAAGGCAAGAGAAGGGGATGGCAGAGGATGAGATGGTTGGATGGCATCACCAACTCGATGGATATGAGTTTGAGTAAACTCAAGGAGTTGGTGATGGACAGAGAAGCTTGGTGTGCTGCAGTCCATGGGGTCACCAAGAGTTGGACACAACTGAACTGACTGAAAGAGGAGAGTGAATAAGAGGGTTTAAAGCTCAACATTTAAAAAACTAAGATCATGGTATCCAGTCCCATCATTTCATGGCAAACAGATGGGAAAAAAGTAGAAACAGTGGCAGATTTTATTTTCTTGGGCTCCAAAATCACTGCAGAGGGTAACTGCAGCCACAAAATTAAAAAGATGCTTGCTCCTTGGAAGGAAAGCTATGATAAACCTATACAGCATATTAAAAAGCAGAGACATCACTTTGCTGACAAAGGTCCATCTAGTCAAAGCTGTGGTCTTTCCTGTAATCATGTAGGGATGTGAGAGTTGAACCATAAAGATGGCTCAGTGCCTAAGAACTCATGCTTTCAAACTGTGGTGCTGCAGAGAGGACTCTTGAGAGTCCCTTGGATAGCAAGGAGATCAAACCAGTAAACCCTAAAGGAAATCAGCCCTGAATATTGACTGAAAGGACTGATGCTGAAGCTGAAACTCCAATACTTTAGCCACCTAATGGGAAGAGCTGACTCATTGGAAAAGACCCCGATGCCGGGAAAGACTGAGGGCAGCAGGAGAAGGGGGCAACAGAGGATGAGATGGTTGGATGGCATCACTGACTCAATGGACACGAGTTTGAGCAAACTTGGGGAGATAGTAAAGGATAGGGAAGCCTGGTGTGCTGCAGTCCATGGAGTCACAAAGACATGACTTAGCAACTGAACAACCCTCATAACCAAGTGATCAAACTCAGGACCACAATAGGACTTAACAATATATGACCGCGATGGGAAGCGATATAAAGTACACAGAAACACTCAGTTTTTCTTGCCCGAAGTATTTAACCTGAAACTAACGATTCTTTAAATCTAGCTTACAGTTAGCTGGAGGAAGTACTACACCATGAGGAGGGAAAAAAAATCAGACAAATCCAGAATGTGACTTGTTTTAAAAGATAACTGGCTTGATCTCTTTTATTTAAAAAAAAAAAAATCCATTTTATAAAATGGAGAGATGATGGGACTTCCAAGGCATCAGTGGTTAAAACTGTGCTTCCACAGCAGGGGCCACAGGTTCAATCCCTAGTTGGGAAACTAAGATCCCACATACTGTGTGGCATGGCCAAAAGATAAAAAAAATAAATAAAATGGAGAGGTGATACTGTTTTAGATTAGAAGAGATCAGAGAGATTTAGCCAAATGTAGTGAATAAACCTTGACAGGATCCTGGTTTGGTGGGATTAAGTATAAAAAGCCATAAAGATCTTTCCAGCACAAATGGGGAAATTTAAACATGGATGGATACTAGATTACATTAAGAAATTAACAATAAGAAACTATTAATTAGAAAGTTAACAAAATGATATTTTGGCTGTGTAAGAAAATGTTCTTATCTTTGGAAATGCAAGTTGGCATATTTAGCGGTGAAGTGTCACAGTGTCCACAGTTTAGTTTTCAAATCGTATAGCCAAAAAGGCTTCCCACATGGCTCAGTAGTAAAGAAGCTGCATGCCAATGCAAGAGATACACAGGAGATAGTGATTCAATCCCTGGGTTGGGAAGATCCCCTGAAGGAGGAAATGGAAACCTATTCCAATATTCTTGCCTGGAAAATCCCATGGACAGAGCCTGGCAGACTACAGTCCATGGGGTCACACAAAGTGGGACATGCCTGCGTGACTGAGCACACGGGCACGCATGGCCAAAAATAATGTACACTTATGGCAAGATGCCAATAAAGCAATCTACAGGATTACTCTATGGGTGTTTGATATTACCAAATTCCTGTGTACTTAAAACTGTTTCATAATAAAAAATTGGGGTTGGGTTGGGGGCGCAGGTGGGAGGAAGTTTTGAGAGCTCCAATTCTACAAGGAAAAACAAAATCAATCTGATACTAAAGCTGGGA
>SJYA01014665.1:0-10297 GCA_006410615.1 Neotragus moschatus
AGGAACCTGGGGCTCCTGCACTGTAGGCAGACTCTTGACTATCTGAGCTACCAGGGAAGCCCAGTGTGTGAGAGTTAGATAAAGGAGAGGTTTGTTGGTAAGAGCTCAGGATTGCTTGGTTTGTATATCAAAGACATGCTCTCAGACAAGTGGTTTGCCAGCTCTGCTGCTGCTGGCTAAGTCGCTTCAGTCGTGTTGACTCTGTGCGACCCCATAGACAGCTCTAGGAATTAGTTAATCTGGGGAGAGACAATACTGAAAGTTTGCTGTTGTGAGCCACGTGCTACGCATGGATTTGTGGCCTCCGGAGGAGAGGAATTCAGTCTGCGGCCAGAGATGATGCTTGGTCACTTGGAGCTTTTGTGCAGCAAAGTTTTATTAGGTCTAACAGAGACAGGGAAAGCTTCTGCCTTAGACATCAGAAGGGGACAGAAAGAGTGCCTGTTAGCTAGTTTTTAGCAAGGCATTTTATGTCTGTTAGTTTCTAATTAGATAAAAGAAACACATCAAGGCTGAGAAGTTTCACCAGGCCCCTCTCCCACACTATGCATTTTTGAGATAGGACTTCACAAGGTGTGTCATCCCCTCCCCCCTCCCCCCCACCAAGAAACAACTGACATGAATACTGGTCTGTTGAGCCATTCCCAGCCCACAGTTTGAGAAAAGGAAAAAAAGGTTAGCCTTAGGCAGAACCGGTTTCATCAACAGAGAAGGCAAAAACAAAACAAAACAAAACAAAAAAACCCCCACAAAAACACATCAGTTTATTTCCTCCTGCTACTTGGGGACCTCTGGCCTTCCTACCTGTTACCCTCTCAATACCTTCCTGAGAACACAGGCCCCAAGATATCAAAGTAGCATAGAATACAGAAAATAAAAACATGATTTATATACAACTGATGTTTTACTGTTTCAATGGTTGCAGTTTTTCCAGAATGTTTTTTAATTAGAATCATACGATATGTAGACTTTTCAGATTGATTACTTTCCCTTAGTAAGATGTATTTAAAACTCTTCTGTACCTTTTTTTTTTTTAACTTTTAATTTTGTATTGGCATATAGCTAATTAGGACTGCCCTGGTAGCTCAGCTAGTAAAGAATCCGCCTGCAATGCAAGAGACCCTGGTTCGATTCCTCGGTTGGGAAGATCCCCTGGAGAAAGGCGTGGTATTCTTGCCTGGAGAATCCCCAGGGACAGAGGTGCCAGGCAAGCTACAGTCCATTGGATTGCAAGGAGTTGGACTCGGCTGAGCGACTAAACACAGTACAAACACATAGCACACAGATGATTAACAATGTTGTGATAATTTCAGGTGAGCAGTGAAGGGACTCAACTATACATAGACATGTAATCCATTCTCCCCCAAACCCTCTTCCATTCAGGCTGCCACATAACACCGAGCCGAGTTTCCTGTGCTATGCAATGGGTCCTTGTTGGTTATCCATTTAAAATATAGCAGTGTGTACATGTGGAGAAGGCAGTGGCACCCCACTCCAGCACTCTTGCCTGGAAAGTCCCATGGACAGAGGCGCCTGGTAGGCTGCAGTCCATGGGGTCGCTAGGAGTCGGACACGACTGAGCGACTTCCCTTTCACTTTTCACTTTCACGCATTGGAGAAGGATATGGCAATCCACTCCAGTGCTCTTGCCTGGAGAATCCCAGGGTCAGGGGAGCCTGGTGGGCTGCCGTCTTTGGGGTCGCACAGAGTCGGACACGACTTAGCAGCAGCAGCAGCAGCAGTGTGTACATGACCATCCCAAGCTCCCTAACTGTCTGTTCACCCCTGGAAACCATGAGTTTGTTTTCTAAGTCTGTGAGTCTCTTTCTGTTAAACTCCTTCATATCTTGATAGCTCATTTATTTTGAAGTGGCAAACAACATTCTCTTGTGTGATGTGTCAGTATTTGTTTATCCATTAACTTGTTGGGGATATCTTCTTTCCAGTTGCTTCGAATAAAGCTGCTACAAACATTCATGTGCAGATCTTTGTCTTGACATACGTTTTCAAATCAATTGGAAAAATATCTCCAAATATAATTGCTGGATCATATGTTGAGACTATGTTTAGCTCTGTAAGAAGCTGTCCAAAAAGCTTCCAACGTGGCTCTCCCGTTTTGCGTTCCAACCAGCAATGAATGAAAATGTCAGTTGTTCCTCATCCTCACCAGCATTTGGTATTTTCACTGTTTTTGGATTTTAGCCATTTCAATAAATATCTAGTTATATCTCATTCTTTTCCATTAATATACCTACTCAGATTTTTCACCTGTTTCTTAATTGAGTTGTTATTTTCTTATTGTTGAGTTTAAAGATTTTGGGGTACATTTTAGATAAAAGTCCTTAATCAGTTACGTGGTTTGCAGACATTTTCTTTCAGTATGTGGCTTGTCTTTTGTTTCCCATGATGGTGTCTTTTACAGAGCGGAAGTTTTAAAGTATTTACTTTTAATAAAGTTGAATATATAATTTTGTTCTTTCACGAGTTCTACTTTAGTTGTTTCTAAAATCTCATTGCCAAACCCAAAGGCAGACAGACTTTCTCCTGTGTTTTCTTTTGGAAGTTTTATATTGAAGTCTATGATCTATTTTTTGTTAATTTTTTGAAATGGATAATATTATTACTTTACTAATAGAGGTTTAATTGGTCTAGCACTATTTGTTATAAAGATTATCCTTTCTCCACTGAATGGCCTTTGCTCCTTTGTCAAAAGGCAGTTGACTGTATTTTTGTGGATCTATTTCTGGGCCCTCTCTTTGGTTCCATTGCTATATGTATCTGTTCATTTGCCAGTATCACATAATCTTGATTACTGTAGCTTTATAAAAAATAAACTTTTCAAAGGGCCCAACTTTGATTAGTTAAATTTGTCAGGAAGAAGCCCTGAGCACTGAGATTTTTATTTTCCAATTAAGTCAGTGGTCTACCTGGAATGAGTATTCATCTAATGCTTACATTTTCCAGCTAAAATTTTAATACAATAATGTGGCAGAGTTTCTTGGTACACAAAATATCAAGTATTTCATTACCTTAGAAAAAATAGTTTCAATATATAATGGTGAAAAAAGATTTGTATCCAAGGTATATGAAGAACTCTTACAGAGCAATATGAAAATCATAAATAAATAAATTTAAAAGTAGATGAGGGATGTGATTGGGCAATTCACAGAAGAAATTAAGACCCCCCCCAAAAAAAAAAGGAAACAAAATATTCTCTCCTAACTCCTCAAGGATCTCGAGGTACAAATTAATAATAATAGCATTTCACATCAATCAAATTCACAAATTTAAAATTCACAAATTTAAAAGCCTGATAATATCATGTGATAGATTATGACACAATAGGAAAATTCCTATACTATTACTGCAGAATCAATTAGTGTGAACACCCTAGGGAGAATTTTGAAACCATCTAATAATGTTAAATATTGGTATTTCCTGTGACAGAGCAGCATTTCACCTCAAAGCAGGTCTGTTAGAGAAATTCTTTTAAAAAAGCCATAGAAAGCGATTAAAAATATAATAGATTTTTCTATTTTATGTATTCAACCATCCTGGGTGATTTTACCTAGGAAAGTTTAAGGAAAGAAGTTATTCCAATCCCTTCCTTTTCCTCAATCTGAAACCCTTGTTCTAGGTTTAAATTTTGGGGCAGGCAAGCCGGAAGGAGAGTAACTGAAACAGCAAGCATCACAGCCAAAGTCACATCCAGGCAATTTTCCTGTTAACTACATTGAGGGAGAAAATGGCAAATAACTTCAGAAGATGTTTCAGAAATTGCTTCTGCTTTTTTTGTGGCGCACTGTCCATATCATTTGGCAAATGTATTATAGAACTTTTAGCATATTAGCACACAGTCTTGATGATTGTATTAAAAGCTTGTGCTAAGGCACCATGGGAAATTGGAAACACCAGGTATTTTCATGCCATATTAATGCTCAAGGGACTTAGAGAGACAAATTAAACTTGAATAAAAGCTTTGGGTTCATCATGCTTTGCTTCAGAGACACATTTTAAAAATTCATGGTTTAGCAAAACGCCTCTACAGTGTTTGGAACCAGACGTTTCTGAATATTTCAACTGACCTAACTGATGACCATTTTATAGAGGTTTGTAAGAGAAATATATGAAATTGTAAAGGTTTTTAACATGATGATTGGCACAGAGTAAAAGCTCAGTGAATGTCAATTCTTTTTTTTTTTTTTCCCCCAATTTACTTAAACATGCAGAGAGTTATAGAAAGTAAATCAGCCATTTAACGAATCATGGTATCTTTTCAAAATGTCTCAAATGATCTTTAAAGAAATAAATTATTACAGGCACAGTTAACATTCCCTGTGTTCCATCTCTGACTACATTTATCTAACTTCCCCGAAAATAACTGTTTTCCTTATTTACTCATCATTCCCATGAATTTATATATGCTTTAAATATATATTTACATATGAAGAACAATAAAGTGTATAGTGTAAAAAATTAAGTAATAGTAGCCTTAATTAGCAGAGAAGGCAATGGCACCCCACTTCAGTACTCTTGCCTGGAAAATCCCATGGATGGAGGAGCCTGGTGGGCTGTAGTCGATGGGGTCGCTAAGAGTCAGACACGACTGAGCGACTTCCCTTTCCCTTTTCACTTTCATGCATTGGAGAAGGAAATGGCAACCCACTCCAGTGTTCTTGCCTGGAGAATCCCAGGGAAGGGGGAGCCTGGTGGGCTGCCGTCTGTGTGGTCGCACAGAGTCGGACACGACTGAAGCGACTTAGCAGCAGCAGCAGCCGCCTCAATTAGATAGACTCTAGAGACCAGGAGGGGGCGCTTTCATGCCCTACGGAGCCCAAGGGGAGGGAAAAGTCCCGACAAGGATTCATCCGTTGAGAAACTATTGGCTGTTTGACTACTATAGCCATCCCAGCGTCCTTTTTCCCTCTTTAAAAATGTTCTTCCTTTGCCATGTGGAAACTTGAAAATGGCTCATCATGTCTGTGGACCCCAAATTCCAATTCTTGAATAAACTTACCTTTGCTGGAGAAATAATTGGCAGTGTGTTTTAGGTAACCAATAGACTTCCCTGGTGGCTCAGGTGGTAAAGCGTCTGTTTACAATGCAGGAGACCCGGGTTCAATCCCTGGGTTGGGAAGATCCCCTGGCAAAAGTAATGGCAATCCACTCCAGTACTGTTGCCTGGAAAATCACATGGACAGAGAAGCCTGGTAGGGTACAGTCCATGGGGTCCCGAAGAGTTGGACATGACTGAGTGACTTCATTTTCATAAACAATAGATATGCCTTTAATATTTAAAACTTTATATAAATGATAATATTTTATTTTTATGCATTGAGCAAATTTAAAACTTAATTCAATATTTTCCCATGTAGATAACAAATTGTCCCAGGTCAATATATTAAATAGTTCATTCTTTTCTCATTGATTTGTAATGTCATTCTTAATCAAATGTCAGGTTTACCTGTAGCTGTGTTTGGTTTTTGAATTCCCTTCTGTCCTATCAGTTTCATCTTACATCCCTGTGTCAGTATCACATTTCTTATCCAAAATAGCTTTATGACAAAATTTACATTTTGTAAGGCAACTCCTTTCAATTATTTCAAATTTTAGTGGCTATTCTTAAACTTAATTTTCTGTATTAACTAGAATCCGATAAGTTACATATGCAAACATTTCAGACTTTTATTGGAATGGTACTGAATTTTCAACGTACTGGACAATTTTATTATACTATAATAAAATTATATTGTTTTATTACAATATAGCTTATATGATATAGCTTGATGAGTTCTGTCAGTGAGAAACAAAGCTGGGCATTTGTTAAATAAGAGATTTTACTTAGTAACTACTACAGTAGGGAAGAGATTCAAGTTTAAATTGAGCTCAGTTCAGTCTTTGAAGAGGTTACTGGGCACATAAAAGGGAAAATGAGGGAGAAGAAATGATGGGAGCTCCAGCAAAGCCGAAGAACTTGGAAGTTACAAAATGGGTTGGGAGGTTGGTCAACGTGATTAGGTCATCTGGGTTTGCTAACTGGCACATATTGAAACTGGGTTCTTACATTCCTACAGAGGCTGTGAGACAGTATCTCTTATAGATATTGGCTGGGATGATCAGTAAATTGATTTTGCAGCTTTAAGCTTCCCCAGGAAGGAGCTTAAGAGGGCCTGGGTCATCCCAGAGGCATGGTTTTGAGCTGCTAGAAATTATGCTAGAATTTGTTCAAGTATCTTAGTGTGGGAGGTAGACAGCTTTGTTTGTGCCAAGAGCCTACAGTCTTTGTAGGCCAAAATTGAGGCCTAGATGGGAAGGGAGCTCAGATGATCCTGAGTCATGGAGATGATAGTGCTGTGTTTATGCTCAGTTGTGTCTGACTCTCTGCCACCCTGTAGCCCACCAGACTCCTCTGTCCATGGAATTTTCCAGGCAAGAATACTGGAGTGGGTTGCCATTTTCTCTTCCAGGGTTGCTCAAGGAGAGAGTCTGTCAGCTCATTTCTTTTATACTCTTTCCTAGTATTTGTGACTGAGAGACTTAGGCCACTAGGAGGACACCTGTACAAAATAAAGTGATATTTTTGTATATCTAAATTTTGGATGTTTGAATTCCCTCTCTGCCTCATACACACACACAGGCATGTAGATGAATAGATAGATGACCATTAGACAGATAAAAAGAAAGAATATACTTAAGGAAAAAGCAACTGACAACCTTTTAGAAGGAGAAAAACATATGAGACAGAAATTACCTAAATCACCACAGAAAGAGTTCAGGCACAAAATTCTGGGCCGTCTCCAGGATATTGTATACAAGATGTTCTCTTTTACAAAGAACCTCTGAAAAGAAATATAAGGATTAAAAGGGAGATGAAAAACATGGGAGAAAAACAAAATCCATTAGAGAGATGAAAGCCATGGAAGAAGTAGCATGAGTTAGAGTACAATCAAAAAACATTTATTAAAGAAAAGACCATAGATATGGATGGCAAAAGAGATATAATACATATGTAATTGATATCCTTGGAAAAGTCTAAATATAATATAAGATGTAATGAACTATGTAAACCCAAAATTTCTTCTAGAATAAAGACCATTGTTTTTTGGAGAGCAAAAGGGCACATCAACTCCCAGAAGATTTTGATACAGAAAAATTAAAACTTATAGCTTAAGAATATCAAATTTAAAAGTAAAATGAAGGCTTCTGTGGGTAGTCATTGAGGCAGACAAAGCAAACTGTGTCGAGTTTGGGCCTCAGACTTTCTAAATTAACACTTATTCAAGTAGACAGAAAATAAATTCTGAGGAAATTCTGTGGGAAATAAAGTGTGACCTAATATTTGTATCTTGAGCCCTGTTGTCAATTCAAGTATAAAGGTAACAAAGAGACAATTATAGATGTTCAAGAAGCTTAGGATTGAAGCATTTTGAGCTCCTACTATCAAATCAACAAGCAATCAAGCGAACAACAAACTCTAATGAATGACAAAATGCAAAGAAACAAGACATGCCTCAAGATACTAAAAAAATAGCATGTTGAAAGCACTTGTGGTGGGCTCTTAATCCATTTACTTATAGATGTAAAATACAACAACTGTGAAAAGTATGTTTATAAAAAAGATACCATGATAGGTGGGGCTTCCCTGGTGACTCAGAGGGTAAACAATCTGCCTGCAATGCAAGAGACCCAGGTTTGATCCCTGGGTCAGGAAGATGCTTTGGTGAAGGGAATGGCAGCCCATTCCAGTATTCTTGCCTGGAGAATTCCATGGACAGAGGAGTCTGGTGGGCTACAGACCATGGGGTTGCAATGAGTTGGACATGACTGGGTGACTAACACTTTCACTTACTTTGATAGGTAGTCATTTTTTAATATCATTTTCTAAAATTTAGAAGTATGTTTTAGGAACCAAATATTTATTATGTGGAGTATTATTCAGGACTGGCTAAGTTGCAGAAACATACATCTGCAAAATCTCAGTAGCTGAATACAAGAAGTCTTCATTTCTTCTTGTTGCAATAATGGCTACAGGTCCAGGCATCTGTGTCCATTAGTTTTATTGTCCTTCAGGTACTCTATCTGGATTATGTAGCCTCCATGTGAAAACAGTCAGGGAAGAGACTATTAGAGAGGCGTATATGGCAAATGAATGCTTTGCTTGGAAGTCACATCATTCTTCCACTGCCACTCATTGGCTAGAGATAGTCACATGATCCCATCTACCAACAAAAGAATATCATGCAGCGTTAATCCCCTGGAGCATAAAAGGAGAGGAAAGTCAGACAGGATGAGAACTGGAAGCCTCTGAAATTCTCAGTTAACCCCGTTAGATTTCCATTCATCCTCTCTTCCTTTCCCCAGCTCTTTTTAAAAAGGATTTTATTGGAATAGTTGGTTTGGTAAAGAATCTGTCTGCAGTGTGAGAGACATGGATTTGGTCCCTGGGTCAGGATTATTCCCTGGAAAAGGGAATGGCTACCCACTCCAGTATTCTTGCCTGGAGCATTCCATGGACAGAGGAGTCTGGTGGGCTGTAGTCCATGGAGTCTCAAGAGTCGGACATGGCTATACAATTAACATTCACATAGCTGATTTGCAATGTTGTAAATTTGCTGTTGTTGTTAGTTTCCAGTGAATCAGTTATATACTTATTATCCACTCTTTCCTAGATTCTTTTCCCAGATAGGCCATTACAGAGTATTGATTTTCTCTTTTTGTTTCACTTAAGTTTAACTGAATTCTAAGCTATTTATCATGAATGAAAGTGGAAAGTGGTAGTCACTCAGTTGTGTCCAACTCTTTGTGACCACATGGACTGTAGACCACCAGGCTTCTCTGTCCATGTAATTCCCCAGGCAAGAATACTGGAGTGGGTTGCCATTTCCTTCTCTGGGGCATCTTCCTGACCCAGGGGTTGAAACCACGTCTCCTGTGTCTTTTGCATTGTAGGCAGATTCTTTACTGCTGAGCCACCAGGGAATTGTTTTATCATGAATACAATTCTATAATTTTTCACGTATTTTTTCATTTCTTTTCCCTCTTCCTCCTACTCTTTTTCCTTCCTTCTTTTCTTTCTTTCTTCTGCCTTCTCTCTCCCTCCTTCCCTCTCTTCCTTTCTGTATATGCATAAATATGACTATAATAACACTTATGTAAAAAATTGATAAACAGAAACATCAATTATTTAGAGTTGGGAACCACAAAAAGAAGCTTTCATGCCCTGTGATGATAGCAGAGCCTAATAGGAAGAAGAAAGACTCCTCTTCTTTCCTGGCACAGACTCAAGCAATAAGCCTCATGAACTCTCTTTTGTATAGCCCTTCCAACTTTCTTTTCCTTTCTGTGAAAGCATTCTCCTTCTCTTGCTGTGCAGGGATTTGAACATGCTTTGCCATGGTTGTAGACCTCAAATTGCAATTCTCTGCAGATTGTGCATCAACTTATTTTTGAGAAATATCTCACGATCTATTTGTTTCAGTTCAATACTTAGCAAATGTTGATGGAGATTTGTGAATATCATGATTATTTTATTATTTTTAATTTTCTTTTTAACATCAGAATATTGTGGGTTTTTTTTTTTTTTTTTTTTTACCAAAGAAAGAGTACAAGTACAAATGATGTAATAATGCAAGGTACAATTTGAACATCTTGAAGAAAATAGAAGAGAATAGGTACGCTATATAGAAGCTTCACTGCATGAGATAGACTCAATGCTGGTTTCCAACATCACGTCTCATATGCGTTGCATATTTCTGACTCCATATCCTGCTTCTCATAATTAATGATGAAAATAGCATCACAGTTTCCAGACTTCCTGCCTATTTGCTGCTTGAAGACACACCACTATTTTATTAAGTATTCATTTCCATTAGATAAAGTAAAATGTTCTTTGAGCTAGCTTAATTCACCCATTTGTCGCAAACTTGAAGAAAGTGGGGAAAACCACTAGACCATTCAGGTATGACCTAACTCAAATCCTTTATGATATACAGTGTAAGTAAGAAAAAGATTTAAGGGATTAGATCTGATAGAGTGCCTGATGAACTATGGATGGAGTTTCATGACATTGTACAGAAGACAGGAATCAAGATCATCCCCAAGAAAAAGAAAGGCAAAGAAGCAAAATGGCTGTCTGAGGAGGCCTTACAAATACCTGTGAAAGGAAGAGAAGTGAAAAGCAAAGGAGAAAAGGAAAGGTATACCCATTTGAATGCACAGTTCCAAAGAATAGCAAGGAGAGATAAGAAAGACTTCCTCAGCGATCAATGCAAGGAAAGAGAGAAAAATAATAGAATGG
>SJYA01014666.1:0-10309 GCA_006410615.1 Neotragus moschatus
GGAAGAACTGACTCACTGGAAAAGACCCTGATGCTGGGAAAGATTGATGGCAGGAGGAGAAGGGGACGATGGAGGATGAGCTGGTCGGATGGCATCACTGACTTGATGGACATGAGTTTGAGCGAGCTCCGGGAGTTGGTGATGGACAGAGAAACCTGGTGTGCCACAGTCCATGGGGTCACCAAGAGTCGGACACGACTGAGCGACTGCGGTGAACTGAATTGAACTTTCCCAGCATCAGGGTCTTTTCCAGTGGGTCAGTTCCTCCTGTCAGGTGGCCAAAGTATTGGAGCTCCAGCTTCAGCATCGATGTCGTTCCCTGTACGCGTCTGTATATTTGACAGGTTTCATGGTATATGAGCTGGAAGGAGAGAGAAATTATATGAAGACGTAACTAATGAGCTGTAACTTGCAGTGAATGAACCCATCCCAGGTGTACAGCCTGATAAATCTTTACAAGGTAAACACTTCCAGTGCGCAGTACAGAGCCCAGCGGTGCAGAAGTCCTCCCAGTGATCGACCCACCCCCTGCAAAGGATCATGAACGCTGTGAGTTCCACCAGCATCAGTGAATTGTGTTTGTGTTTTTATGTTAGAATGAAGGAGTCATGTAGAGTCCTAGAGTAGATTCTCTTTAGCCGCTGACTGCCCTTTCTCAGCCTTGTCTTGAAGATTCATCCTGAGAGGCTGTTTTCTAAACATCCTCAGCACTGATCCAATCAGAAGGCAGGGGCGCCATGCTCAACATGAGGAAGTGCTCCATCTTCACGGCCCCCCCGCCCTGCAAAGCGGCAGACAGGGAGATCTAACCCTTCCGAAGGGTTCTTTTTTTCTCTCTCTTAATTTATTTTTTATTGAAGAATGATTGCTTTACAGAGTTTTGCTATTTCCTGTCAGACCTCCACATGAATCAGCCATAGGTATACCCTNGCTGATCCAATCAGAAGGCAGGGGCGCCATGCTCAACATGAGGAAGTGCTCCATCTTCACGGCCCCCCCAGCCCTGCAAAGCAGCAGAGAGGGAGATCTAACCCTTCTGAAGGGTTCTTTTTTTCTCTCTCTTAATTTATTTTTTATTGGAGAATGATTGCTTTACAGAGTTTTGCTATTTCCTGTCAGACCTCCACATGAATCAGCCATAGGTATACCCTGAAAACCACGGCTGTTTAGGGAGCTGGTGTCCATCCCGCCGACGGCTATAGGTGGATTTGACGATGTTCCCAAACCCCCTTCTGGGCCTCAGTCTTCTGACCCCCTTGCCTAAATGTCTGCTTTAGGTAAAGTAATAACCAAGTGTCAGGGACTGCAGGGGAGGCTTGGAAGAGCTTCCCAACTCAGCCTTCAGACAGCTCACCAGGGGTGTAAAAATAATTGAAGCTGCAGAGGGAGGTGCAGATACTATTTTTAGACATACGGCCAAGTTCTGCCTCTCTTCAGCACCCCGTTCCAAACCCTCACTTGCAGGCAGAGTTTTTACATGTTAACCCTTCCTGTTGTTTTTGTCCGCAACGTTTAGCTTACAGCTCAGAGGCCTGGGAGATACGTTGCTGTGAAAGGAGAGGTACAGACGCGTGCTGGTGGGGTCTCTCAGCGGGGCGGGAAGGACGCAGCACTTTGACATTTCCTGACATGTGTTCTGTTACCTGGTGCGGGCTGTGGGCCATCTACCTGCTTCCAGGTCCATCCAGATGCCCCCATGGACGGTTCAGTTCATTGAAACCTGACACCGAAATGAATGGACTGATGGAAGTCTCTGCTTAAAACTAGAAAAATAGTGGAGATTGGTATGAAACACACACACACACACAAACTATACAGAGCCCAGCAGAATTCTACATCTCTTGGAATCATTTGCCACTTCCATGTTATCACTTCGCTTTGTCTGTGACAGTGAGGTTAACCCGAGTTACACACGCTCTGGGTGGTTTTCCTTGGAAAATGGATCACCACAGATGACAGTCTGAATTTGACCACCAGATCCACTGCCCGCATGGTTAGACTCTGTTCCTGCTGACCTGAAGAATCAATCCCTGGAGAAGGAAATGGCAACCCACTCCAGTATTCTTGCCTGGAAAACCCTATGGACGGAGGAGCCTAGCAGGCTACAGTCCATGGGGCTTCAAGAGCTGGACACGACTTAGTGTCTAAACCACCACAACCAAAGAATCTGCACCATAACTTTTCGAAAGCTCGTTTAGTCGTGTGGCTGCACTGGGTCTTCGCTGCAGTGCTTGGGGCCTTGGATCCTCGTTGTGCCTTTCAGGGCCCTCAGTTTGGCATGTGAACTCTTAGTTGCTGCGTGTGGGGTCTAGTTACCCGCCCCCCACAGGGGTCAAACCTGGGCCCCCTGCATTTAGAGCTGGGAATCTTAGCCACTGGACCACCAGGGAAGGTCCTTCCATAATGGTTTTATTTTTGCGTCCATCAAGAAAAGTTTTAGTTGTTCAGTCATGTCCGACTCTTTGTGACCCCATGGACTGTAGCCTGCCAGGCTCCTCTGTCTATGGGATTTTTCAGGCAAGAATACTGGAGTGGGTAGTCGTCCCTTCTCCAGGGGATCTTCCCAATGCAGGAATTGAACTCAGGTCTCCTGCATTGCAGGTGGATTTTATTATTGTTATTACTGCCTGAGCCACCAGGGAGGACAGCACTGATGATCCAGGTAAAACAGGGCCCCGTGGGGCTCAGGAAACTCTCGGTGAGGACAAGATTAAGAAACACACCTGTGAGTGGGAATCGCAGAATTGCCATGGAGACCAGGAGGACAAGGGCAACGTTCGTGGCCCTCATGAAGCTGATTTGCTCTCTGTGCAAGGGCAGAAACTGAGCTTATCTCAACAAAGAACCAAAACGGCGGAAGTGTTCATTCCCCATTGGGTTTAACCCAAACTGGATGGTGTCTGTTCGCTTGTTATTCCTCTTGGACTCGGGAGGCAAGAAAGAATCACGACTCTGGAGGAAGGATGCAAGAGCAGCAAGGTGCTGTTGAGATGATGAGATGCCAGCTGAATTATAGACAGTCTGTCCAGAAAGGCAGAGAGCTGGTGCACTTGAGGATTCAGCCAAGGAGAACAGTGGAAACCAATAAATTATTTTGGCTGCTGAGAATAAAAGCCTGTTGGTGGGAAAGGCAGGGGACAGAGTGGTGGGGTAGGAAGGAGAGGAGTGTCGAGTCAGATACCGCCTTGGTGCCTGCGCCTCTAAAGCTGTAGGAGGCAGCTGGCCTGGTGGCCGTGCCCGAATTCTTGTCTGCAGCTCCCCAGGGCTGCCTGATGGGACTTGGCCTTTGCCTTTGCCATCTGCAGTTAGGAGAGAAAAGCTCCTTTTAAGATTTGAGCCACTTGTACATTGATCAAATCTTGGATCTTCTGGTTTGTACCCGCACCAGGGATTAACAAACAACAAAATGCCATTAAAAGCTAAAAAAAAAAAAAAATTTTTTTTTTTTTTTTAAACAGAAGGTTGCAGAGTTCTCATTCAGTCAAAGTCCACGGACTTCCAGTCTTGTTGAAACCACTGCTAATTAATACCTTCTCACTTCCCTGCGGAAAGCGAAACAGTTTACAATTAAGTCAGGCAGCCTACGCACAGTCACCCTAACACCTCCTATGTGTGTTTTGAAACGTGCTCTCACATTTCATGATCCGTTTGTCTTACAGGATGGGTAAACGGCAGACAATTATGGTGATAATACGGCTGAGGTGTTTGGTTTTTATCTCTTCGCAGTAAATTGTGGTTGTTCAAGCCTTCACAATAATGGTTTCCATGCCTCTCCCGTTTTCTTCCTACCACTTGACAATAAATATGCATTCTTTTTTTAAAAACAAAACAGAATGTTAGTTTATTATAATCACATCACTTATTCAAATAGCAATATAATTAAAAAATTTCTTGGTAGGCATGACTGAAATTAATTACGCTAACAAATAGATTCGATGGTATGTGCCTCTGAAAATAGAATATTAGGTGTGTTAACTCTTGTGTCTCCTTTTCCTATGCAGTGGCGAAAGGTGCTGTATGGGTAATTGGGCAGGCAGTTTTGCTTTTGAGAGACGCTATCAAAGGACATGAGGATTTAATTTAAGATTTTTTTATTAGAAGGGAATGTGTCCCACGTGTGATTCTAGGCACAGGATCAGGGCTGACAGGCTTCAGAGATTCACAAGCAGTTGGAAGGATCCTGAAAAATCAAAGCCAGGGTGATGGGGAGAGTTGGACCACAGAGAGCTTCCTAGCATCTTAGGCCTGTTCTCTTTATTGCTCGTTCCCTCAAAATGTCCTTAGTCTACTTTTGCCAGAGGCATTCTCAGACTTAAGAAAAAGGAGCCAGGTAGGCTGTTTGTAGAGGTCCAAAAGGATTAAGATTTGAAGGTGAAAGCCCTGTTAGACATACTTCCCTCAAAACTCTCTAAACAGTCGACAGTAATATTCTCATGCCTTTTGCCTGCTGGCTCTCTCCTGGGGGTGGTCTCAAAACGTTCTTGGAAAATAATGTTTCAAGAACACACACAGGCAATCTGTGAGTGTGATTTAGAGGTCACTTTCTGAGTTGTCCCCTCTGCAGAGCTCATCAGAAACTACGGTGATGTCACCGCGAGCCTTCCCCCACTGTGACACCAGTGTCGTTAGTTAGGTTACGGAAACACAGAACTGAGTTGCCATCTGGGGAGAGTAAAATGAAATACTCTTTTTTTTCTTTTTCTGCCTTCTGAATTTTGAATGTGTTACAGTTGGCCATAGCCAAAGCCATCCTTTAAGACCCTCTGACATTTGAAAGTAAGAAATCTGGGGTCTGACTTTATTCTAAAGCTTTTCTCCCTAGTCCACCAAGAGCACTGTGGATTTTACAAAGTGTCTTTGTACATATTAGCTCATTTGTTTGTGAATAAGATCCCTAGCACTTGGCACAAAGGTGGGTGGGTTGGAGGCGTGCTGGGCTTGATTTGTTATTTTTTCCATTGGGACAGGAATGGAAGTAAAGAGAGACCTAATCATCCCGCTTCACAGAGCTCTCTCTGCCCGTCTCTCGTCCTCTCCATGAACTTCCAATCTGTGTCAAGCCCCCTGGACTGTCACCACATTTTCTTTCGGTGTTACTCTTTAAGGCCATTGTGCTTTCCATAGCAGTTCTGGGGGCCCCCTCGGAATGCCAGGAGATGACCCCTTCCTGTGGCTCTGGGGTCTGCCCGTTCTGAAATGTGATCTCCAGTCCTGAGCTCTGACAGGGGAACGACTTCACGCCGCAAAGCCAGGACAGCTGCTTTGTGACTCACGGGAATATCATATTTAGCATGTTTTCCCCAGTGAGATGTATTTATTCAGATGACACATAATTCTGTCGAAAAGCCAAGCCTGCTCCGCTCTTACGCTCAGCCTTACAGAGGAGAAAGGAGGAGTGGAACAGGCAGAAGGAGCTTGTTTGGGAGAGCCAGCTGGCTGGGGAGGCCCCTTGGGCCATCCGTGCCATGAGCTCACAGTGGAGATCCAAACAACAGGGAACGGACACTGGGCACGGAGCTCCAGGGCACAAGACAGAGGAAGGACTTCGGAGCCAGTTCATCCTAAGCATTTGTGGCTCACAAATATTGCCACTGGGCCTGGGAGATCGCTGATTGCCCACAAGCATTCTGGAGAGAAAAATACAGTCATCTACCACTTGAGTTGATAGGGTGTTTTGGAAAGTGGTAGTAACATTATGGCTTTTTTCCACTCTGTAGGTCATCCTCTGGAAGGTAACAAGGCTGTTAGCACTTGAACAAGCCAGATGGCTCACTCAACAGACAGCAGACTCCCCGCTCCTCCTTGACCCAGTCCCCCAGTTCAGCTGTTCCCAGCCTTGGCATTACTGAGCTCAGAACATCACCCAAACATAGGGCATGAGGGGGAAACACGGGAATGGAATTAACGGGTAAGTGGCAGGCAGCCTTCCCATCTTGTCTTTAACCTTCCTTAGTGATGTCTGGCTCCTGGGGACTTTGCCAGAGCAGGTGCTGGGGACAGTCACTGAGGCTTCCCGTTTTGTGGAGAGCATCACGTTGAAGTTGCTCACGTCCAGTCTCGCCTCCCTCCTTCCTGCTCAGCTGCACAGAAGCTTGAGTTCTTCCTGTTTTCCGTCGTCACTTTCCAGCCCTTGTCCTTTTATCAGCTAACCCTGAGCTTTCTCTGCAGTGCACCATACCCACTGCCTTCAGCTTTTGCGAGAGTATGAAAGAAAACTGGGGCTGGCCCTGATCCTTTGGGAGTCTTGTTCTCTACACCTCCCTGTGCAGAAAGGCTCTGTCCCTTCACCACTGGGATTTGTCCCCTGGTCTGTGTCATTTACCGACTGTGTCAAGATAGTCCCCATCTCAGCTGGTCAGTGGCTCAATTATTTCAAAGTGGATAAGATTCCTCTTGAAGTATTGAAAGTGTAAGGAGGTGTCTTTTGAAACTTGGGGGTAGTAAAATCCTTAGTTACCCCACTGTTGTGCCACCACTGGGCATCTAGAAGGGTGTGAGTATCTCAACCAAGACTGGAAGAGGCACTCAGTCAATGGGTAGTTGATCCTGAATGGTAACAAGGAGCCCAGGGAACAGCGCAACACAGGAAGCAAGCCTTTCCTGCCCGGGTCACCTTTAGGCTGTTGCAGAATTGGCCTCAGATACAGGCTGCAGGGCATCCCCGGTGGCTCGGATGGTTAGGGATCTGCCTGCGGTGCACAGATCCAGGCTCAGTCCCTGGGTCAGGAAGGTCCCCTGGAGAAGGAAATGGCATCCCGCTCCAGTGTTCTTGCCTGGGGAACTCCATGGACAGAGGAGCCTGGCGGCTACAGTCCATGGGCTCGCAGAGTTGGACACGACCGAGTGACTAACACACATCTATCGGTTATAAGCGAGCCTGTCTTCCAAGAGTGACCCTCCAGCCTCCCTTTTCCACCGACTCTCCCACCCAGAGTCCTGGTCTTCAGCTTCTGGTTCCCTCCACAAAGTCGGGGAACGATGGCGCTCTTTGTTCTATCCTGTAGGGCGGAAAGAAATCACAGTTTTCTGCGGGTGTACTGAGGTTGGTGGTGAGAATGAAGACCGTGTTGAAGATGGTGCTGGTGACGAGGCTTCTAGTGATGAAGCTGATGATGCAGGTGGTGCTTGTGTCTCGATGGTGACGTGGAAATGGCTCCAGTAACTGAGGAGTGCAAGACACCAGTCAGCAGTTTGCATTTATTAACTCGCTCAACCCTCAGAACACCCTTAGGAGCCAAGCATCGTTTATGATCTATCCCATTTCACAGGTGAGGTAATCAAGGCAAAGAGTTAAGTGACTTGCTTCAGGTGACAAGAGCCAGTAGAAGCAGAGCCAGGATTTAGACCTAGGCAGTCTGCTCCAGAGCTCACACTTTTGGCCACTGCACCAAAGGTATACATGCTCCGAGTCTTTGAGGCGGTAAATCTGGGAACCAGTGAACTCGTATTACTATTATGTAGGACTATCATTAATTATGTTAAATGACCCCACAGGGAGGATGGGATGGGAGGTGAGGGGACAGAGAATCCTGCTATGTCACACCTTTTCTCAGAAATAATCTCATGTCAAAAATGAAGACAAGCAGAGCTGTTCGGGAAAAACAGGTAAGGAGGCCTGGATCTTTGTTCAATGACCTTCAAAGACCCCCCAAAGTGGCTCTGAAGGCTCTGCCCCTCAGAGATCTGAGGGGCTGCAGAACTTGGATGGAAAATCTTTGGGTTGCAAGTGTAGTCAAGAATACTGGCCACTGCTTATAACGTACCTGCTACCTGCCAGGTTCAGTTCAGTCACTCAGTTGTGTCTGACTCTTTGCAACCCCATGGACCGCAGCATTCCAGGCTTCCCTGTCCATCACCAACTACTGAAGCTTGTTCAAACTCCTGTCCACTGAGTTGGTGATGCCATCCCACCATCTCATCCTCTGTCCTCCCCTTCTGCCCTCCTGCCCTCAGTCTTCCCCAGCATCAGGGTCTTTTCCAATGAGTTGGCTCTTTGCATCAGATGGCCAAAGTACTGGAGCTTCAGCTTCAACATCAGTCTTTCCAATGAACACCCAGGACTGATCTCCTTTAGAATGGACTGGTTGGATCTCCTTGCAGTCCAAGGGACTCTCAAGAGTCTTCTCCAATACCACAGTTCAAAAGCATCAATTCTTCGGCGCTCTGCCCTCTTCACAGTCCAACTCTCACATCCATACATGACTACTGGAAAAACCAGAGCCTTGACTAGACGGACCTTTGTCAGCAAAGTAATGTCTCTGCTTTTTAATATGCTATCTAGGTTGGTCATAGCTTTTCTTCCAAGGAGCAAGTGTCTTTTAATTTCATGGCTGCAATCACCGTCTGCAGTGATTTTGGAGCCCCCGAAAATAAAATCTCTCACTGTTTCCATTGTTTCCCCATCTCTTTGCCATGAAGTACCTGCCAGGTACTTTAAAAAAAAAATGCAATTGTGTCTTGTAACACAAATTCTGTTTTATGAAACTTGGGGTAAATTTTCTTTGGATATTAAAAAAAATCAGTTTAAATGCTCAACACTGCCTGTCCNGAAAATAAAATCTCTCACTGTTTCCATTGTTTCCCCATCTCTTTGCCATGAAGTACCTGCCAGGTACTTTAAAAAAAAAATGCAATTGTGTCTTGTAACACAAATTCTGTTTTATGAAACTTGGGGTAAATTTTCTTTGGATATTAAAAAAAATCAGTTTAAATGCTCAACACTGCCTGTCCTCATGGTATAGGTGAGGTAGCGGAGGCTTAGCACAACCAGCCTAAATCTAAACTGTTGGCAGAGCTGGGGTTGGAGCAGGAAGGAGCGGCTCCGAAACCTGCTCTCTCCTAGGTGCGTCACCCCATGGAAACGAGAGCCTCAGCTCCCCTCTGCACAGCTGACTCACCCCCTCGACCTCGGAGGACTCCAGCAGACCCCCAGGTGTGAGTCCTCTGGGCAGCAGGCGGGCAGCCGCTCTTGCTTCCACACCCCATTCATTCCTTCCCCTGTAGATTATTTCTGAGCCCACTGCCTTCCCTTCTTTATTCCAGTCACCACCAGCTTGGTTCGGGTGGAGGCTGAGCCTCATCATCTGAGCTGGGATCCCCTGGGCCCCGCGGCGGCGCTCTGAAGGTGGAGGTCACGTCTGTGAGCTGACGTCCTCTCTAGCTCGGTGGCCAGTGGCGACAACAGGTCGCCACTCCTGCCGACCAACATTCCCGATTTCATCCACCATCTCCAGCAGCTCTCTCAGGTGGACACCATCTGCTTGCAATGACCCATCTGTGCCGACTTCTCTCCAGTCTGGCTTGGGACATCCTGGTGTTGACCGTGGTTTGATCTAGTGCCTGTCTGCTACAGAAGCCATTCAAATAGCCTCTGTAGACCAAAGTTGGAAGTCCATTCAATCTGTTAGCTGTTTCCTTCTCATCCTCTCCCCCATAGAAAGCGTCTCTCCATTAGTCATTTCATCCTTTTAAAAAACAAAGTGGGCAACTGGATTGGTGATTTTTCCTTCTCCTATCAGGATACTGACCTTGACTTTGATCAGGAAGTTGTGTTGCTTAATGACTGAGGGTATCGACTCTGGTCAGACTGACCTGGGCAGAAGCCTCGGTTCTATCACTTCCCATCTTGGGGAGCCTGCCTGGTAAGTACCACTTTCTCTCCCTTTAGGGAACTGCTCCTCCCACACTCCATCACAGGGGCTGTGCGGTGTTGCCAATCATAGCACACCATCTCCTTGGCGACAATGATTGGTCCAGGGATGGGTCAACCAGAATCCTTCCCCAAATTTTTCTAAATAGATCCGGATAGGGGGCCATTTCTACCCATACAATCCGGACCTGCTAAGGTCGTTTTCTCACTTCTCCAGTGAGGGTCTGTTTGAGACAGGTAAAACAATCTCAGAGAATGAGAATCAAGAGATGGGAGGACCTGGGAAATAGGGACTGAGGAGGAGAGTTGCCCACCCCCAGAGCTCAATCTCTGATGTCTCCAGAGCCAGCAGCATCACCTGCCTTACAGTTACTTGGAGCAGTGGGTCCTCCTTTTCCCCTTGAGCTGGTTCATGTGGGCTCCTGCTGTTTACAACCAATGTGTCCAGATGAATCCAGCACTCAACTGTTTCCTACTGAATCTCTAAAGTCTTTCCTCTTTAACGTCATTCAAAGACTTCTTTTCTTGTGACCAGTGTGAGATTCTATTGCAAACCACACAATGAAATCTTGGAGGCCCAACTGTCTGTGCCTGCTGTGAAAGTGCTGCACTCAATATGCCAGCAAATTTGGAAAACTCAGCAGTGGCCAAAGGACTGGA
>SJYA01014667.1:0-10305 GCA_006410615.1 Neotragus moschatus
GATGTCTGGCTCTAGATGAGCGATCACACCATCATGATTATCCAGGTCATGAAGATATTTTTTGTACAGTTCCTCTGTGTATTCTTGCCACTTCTTCTTAATATCTTCTGCTTCTGTTAGGTCCATACCATTTCTATCCTTTATCGAGCTCATTTTTGCATGAAATGTTCCCTTGGTATCTCTAATTTTCTTGAAGAGATCTCTAGTCTTTCCCATTCTGTTCTTTTCCTGTATTTCTTTGCATTGATCCCTGAGGAAGGCTTTCTTATAAACCCCATGAACTGTAGCCCACCAGGCTCCTTTGTCCATGGGATTTCCCAGGCAAGAATACTCCAATGGGTAGCCATTTCCTTCTCCCAGGGATCTTCCTGACCCAAGGATAGAACCTGGGTCTCCTAAACTGCAGACAGATTCTTTACTGTCTGAGCCACCAGGGCAACCCAAATTACCATCTGTCACCACATAAATGATTTTTTCCAGTAGTTATGTATGGACGTGAGAGTTGGACCATAAAGAAGGCTAAGTGTCAATGAACTGATGCTTTTGAACTGTGGTGTTGAAAACGCTTGAGAATCCCCTGGACAGTAAGGAGATCATATCAGTCAATCCTAAAGAAATCAGTCCTGAATATTCATTGGAAGGACCAATGCTGATGCTGAAGCTCCAATACTTTGGGCATCTGATGCAAAGAGCCAATTCATTGGAAAAGACTCTGATGCTGGGAAAGATTGAGGGTGGTAGGAAAAGGGAGCAACAGAGGATGAGATGGTTAGATGGCATCATTGACTCACTGAACATGAGCCTGTTAAGCAAACTCCATTGAAGGAGGGAAGTGAAGGACAGGGAAGCCTGGTATGCTGCAGCGCATGGAGTCATGAGAACTGGACATAACTGAGGGACTGAACAATTACCATATAAATTTATTAAAATATTATTGACCATATTTCCTATGCTGTGCATTGCATTCCTGTGATTTATTTATTTTATAACTGGATGTTTGTATCTGTTAATCCTCATTCACCTATTTCTCTTATCCTCCACTCCACCTCCTTCTGTTTATTCTCTGACTCTATGACTATTTCTATTTTGTCATGTTTGTTCATTTGTTTTGGTTTAGATTTTACAAATAAATAAAATCAAATGACATTTTTCTTTCTCTTTCTGACTTATTTCACTTAGCAGAATACCCTGTAGGTCCATTCATGCCAAAAATGTCCACATTTCACTTTTTAAGGGCTGAGTAATACTCCATTGTATATGCAAACACCACATCTTCTTTACTCTTCCTTCTGTTGATGAAAACTTAGGTTGTTTCTAAAACCTGGCTACTATAAATAATGCTACAATGAACATATATGTGCATGTATCTTTTTGAATTGCTCTTTTCATTTTCTTCAGATAAATATCCAAGAGTGAAATCACTGGATTGTATGGAAGTTATATTTTTAATTTTTGAGGAATCTCCATATTATATTCCTTACTGGCTGCAAAAATTTTTGTTCCCACCAATGGTGCATGAGGTTTCCCCTTTTTCCACACCCTTCCACACTTCTTATTTGTTGTCTTTTTGATAATAGCCATTCTGACAGGTGTGAGATGATATCTCAGTAGTTTCTGACAAAATTCAACAACTCTTAATGATTAAAAATATCCAAAAGTGGGTACAGAATAAACATATATGACAGCCCATAGCTCAGTGGTGAAAAGCTGGAAGGATAGGCTCTAAGATCAAGAACAAAAGAAGGATGCCTACTCTCTCCACCTTTATTCAACATGGGATATTGGAAGTCCTAGCTACAGCAGTCAGATAGGAACAATAAATAATAGTAATCCAAATTGGAAAAGAAGAAAAATACTACTGTTTGCAGATGACATAGTACTATATGTAGAAAATCCAAAGATATCACCAAAAAGGAATTAAAATTCACCAATGAATTCAGTAAAATTGCAAGATAAAAAACTAATTTACAGAAATGTGTTTTTATACACTAACAATGAACTATCAAAAGAAAGATTAAGAAAACAATCCCATTTACAATTGCATCAAAAAATAAAAGTTAACTAAAAAGGAAAAATGCCTGTACTTGGACAACTCTAAGACACCGATGGAAGAGACTGAAGAAAACATTAACAAACAGAAAAAGTATACTGTATATATGGATTGGAAAAACTAATACTTTTAGAATGGTCATATTACCAAGACAATCCACAGATTCAATGCAATCTCTATCAAAATACCAATGGCATTTTTCATAGAACTAGAATCAGTTCAGTTCAGTTGCTCAGTAGTGTCTGACTCTTTGCAACCCCATGGACTGCAGCACTCCAGGCTTCCCCATCCATCACCAACTCTCAGAGCTTGCTCAAATTCATGTCTATCCAGTTTGTGATGCCATCCAACCATCTCATCTTCTGTCATCCCCTTCTCCTCCTGCCTTCAATCTTTTCCAGCTTTAGTGTCTTTTCCAATGAGTCAGTTCTTTTGTATCACGTGGCCAATCTATTGGAGCTTCAGCTTCAGTACAGTCCTTCCAATGAATATTCAAGGTTAATTTCCTTTATGATTGACTTGTTTGATTTCCTGATTGACTGGAGAAGGGACTGGCAAACCATTTCAGTATTCTTGCCTTGAGAACCCAATAAACAGTATGAAAAGGCAAAAAGAGCTAAAATAGACTACTAAAATTAGTATAGAAACACAAAAGATCCCAAATAACTGAAACAATCTTAAATAAAAACAAAGCTGGAGGTAAACAAAGCTCCTTCATTTCAAACTATATTACAAAGCTATAATCAGAAGAGTGTGTTACTGGCACAAAACCAGTCACATAGATCAATATAATAGAATAGAGAACCAGGAAATAAACCCAAAATTTTATGGCCAATTAAAAAGTTGGCTTAAAGCTCAACATTCAGAAAACAAAGATCATGGCATCCGGTCCCATCACTTCATGGGAAATAGATGGGAAAACAGTGGAAACAGTGTCAGACTTTATTTTGGGGGGGCTCCAAAATCACTGCAGATGGTGATTGCAGACATGAAATTAAAAGATGCTTACTCTTTGGTAGAAAAGTTATGACCAACCTAGATAGCATATTCGAAAGCAGAGACATCACTTTTCCAACTAAGGTCCATCTAATCAAGACAATAGTTTTCCCTGTGGTCATGTATGGATGTAAGAGTTGGACTATAAAGAAAGCTGAGCTCCAAAGAATTGATGCTTTTGAGCTGTGGTGTTGGAGAAGACTCTTGAGAGTTCCTTGGACTGCAAGGAGATCCAAGCAGTCCATTCTGAAGGAGATCAGTCCTGGGATTTCTTTGGAAGGAATAATGCTAAAGCTGAAACTCCAGTACTTTGGCCACCTCATGTGAAGAGTTGACTCATTGGAAAAGCTTTTGATGCTGGGAGGGATTGGGGTCAGGAGGAGAAGGGGACAACAGAGGATGAGATGGCTGGATGGCATCACTGACTCAATGGACATGAGTCTGAGTGAACTCCGGGAGTTGGTGATGGACAGGGAGGTCTGGTGTGCTGTGATTCATGGGGTCGCAAAGAGTTGGACATGACTGAGCAACTGAACTGAACTGAATGTATGACAAGGGAGGCAAAATAGGGAAAGATGGCCTTTTCAATAAATACTGCTGAGAAACTGGACAGCTTCATCAAAAAGAGTAAAATTGGACTAGCTGCTCACACCATATACAAAAATAAGCTCATAATAATATAAGACCAGAATCCATCAAAATTTTAGTGGAAAGCATAGGCAATATACCATCTGACATGAGTTTTAGCAGTATTGTTTTGGATCCATCTTCTCAAGCAAAGGAAACAAAAGCAAAAATAAACAAATAAACTACATCAAACTAAGATAATTTTACATGGGAGAAAAAAGTATCAACAAAATGAAACAGCCACCCACTGAGTAGGAGAAGATATTCGCAAATAATAGATTGAAACATTGAAAGCAGGAGAAGGGGACAACAAAGGATGAGATGGTTGGATGGCAACACCGACTCAATGCACAGGACTTTGAGTAAGCTCTGGGAGTTGGTGATGGACAGGGAAGCCTGTTGGGTTGCAATCTATGGGGTCACAAAGAGTTGGACACTATTGAGTGACTGAACTGAACTAAACTGAACTGAGGGGGTTAATATCCAAAAAATACATAGAATTCACACAACTCAACTTAAAAAAAAACAGCCTGATTAAAAACTGAGCAAAAGATCTGAATAGACCTTTTTTCTTCAAACACAGACACACACATAAAAGCATGCAGCTGGCCACCATAGGTACATGATAAAGGTGCTCAACACCACTAACCATCAGGAAAATGCAAATCAAAACCACAGTGAGGAAGCCTTTTCAATGCTCAATAACAGGTGATATTGTTAATAGTTGGAGGCATGTAAGGTACAACAAATATCTTGACAATCAGTTCTTTGTTGAGTGACTTTTGCAATAGAAGGGGCACAGCTGTCAGATCACTAACAGTCCAGAAATTTGAAAACATGACACAGATGAGTTTCAAGGGTCAAAATGTTGCTGCCAGTGTTTGATGATAGAATTGGAAAAGCAACATCATAACCTGAAAAATTGTCAGGAGGCACTGTGAAGAGCCCAGAAGCTGAAAATTCAGCCTGAAGTGGAAGGCCCTTGCTGTGTGGCTTCTCTCACCATAAGAAAAATGGTGAAACTTTAGATAGGAATAGATGCATGGCATGATTCAAGATAACCTGAAATAGCAATAGACTCTCTTTTGAATTGTTTCTCTTTTGCACTGTCATGACAGTTTTTGTTTCATCTCTTTAGTTGTGCACTTTTTGTTTTGGGGGTGGTAGTTTGGTCCTCAATGGCTTGCTTGCTTCCTCGGGCACAAGGATATTCACATCACAAGTGCTGACCATCTCAAGTGCCTGAGCACCCTGCTCTGAGAATTTCTCTCATTCCAACATTCTAGATGACCCACTCATTCCAACTACCAGACAAAAGTGCTGTGTCCTAGTTAGGGAAAGGGTAGTGAAGCCAGATATTTTCTCTCCTATGGCTGGAAGTTCCAACCCACAGTGGTTGTATGACACACAAAAGTATTGCAGTCCCAAAGCAGGATGCAAGAAATAGGGGCTGAGTGAGAGACTTGTTCTCAGTGGTCTGTGCTCAGTACAGCATGGCAATAGTAGCCTGGAGTGTAGATCCCTACCAGTTGTGAATGTGGGTAGCAATCACGTGGGATGAGGTGGTCAACAACCAGTCCAGGGGAATCAAGGGCACAGCAGGAGCTGAGCTCACTATGGGCCATAGCTCTGGGTTATTGATGCATATTCCATGATCTCATCAGAATTTAATTGTAAAACACAAACTCAGAGATAAAATTATTAAGCCTTTTATGATGGTAGCCAGAGACCACTTGCCTTCAGTAAATGTTACCACTCCTGGATTCACACCGTATGTTCTAGCAACACAAATTCCCTCCTGTTGGCTTTTGTATGATCAGCCTTGATGAGCAATACTTTGGTTGATTTTTTCCTCCATAAACTTTAAATTTAAGCATCAGTATTATTTCTTGTGTGATGCCTTCTACCTCTGGAGGTAGTTAGGAATTACTTCTCTGAGATTTTGTAACACTTGTTTCCCCTCTCATGGCACCAATCACTAGAAAGTAATTTTCTGCTTACTGGTTTGCTTTTCCTCCTAGACTTTAAATATCTGTAATAAGAGGTGGATAAATACTTGTTGAATGAATAGCTCTGTTGAAAGTTCATTTTGAACATAGTTAAATTTGTAGCAAAGAGTTTACAGAATAATATTTAACATTTAATCAAGCCCTTATCTTGTTCAATGTAGCAAATGCTATATTCTATATAGTTTCATCAGATTTAGCCTGTTGCTGCTGCTAAGTCGCTTCAGTCGTGTCCGACTCTGTTCAATCCCATAGACTGCAGCCCATGAAGCTCCCCCGTCCCTGGGATTCTTCAGGCAAGAACACTGGAGTGGATTGCCATTTCCTTCTCCAATGCATGAAAGTGAAAAGTGAAAGTGAAGTCGCTCAGTCGTGTCCATGGACTACGACCCACCAGGCTCCTCCGTCCATGGGATTTTCCAGGCAAGAGTGCCGGAGTGCGGAGCCTATTCAGTTTAAAAATCCAAGTAGTGCTAGCTTAAGGAGAAATAACTTCCTACCCGTACTATGAATAGTGTATTTTTGGAGTCCTTACACAACCAAGAAAATGGTTTTGANTGGACTACGACCCACCAGGCTCCTCCGTCCATGGGATTTTCCAGGCAAGAGTGCCGGAGTGCGGAGCCTATTCAGTTTAAAAATCCAAGTAGTGCTAGCTTAAGGAGAAATAACTTCCTACCCGTACTATGAATAGTGTATTTTTGGAGTCCTTACACAACCAAGAAAATGGTTTTGAAATGTGGTGCTGGAGAAGGCTCCTGAAAATCCCTTGGGGAGCAAAGAGCTCAAACCAATCAATCTTAAGGGAGATCAACACTGAATATTCACTGGAAGGACTGACGCTGAAGCTGAAGCTTCAGTATTTTGGTCATCTGATGAGAACAGATGACTCATTGGAAAAGTCCTTGATGTTGGGAAAGATTGAGGGTTGAAGAAGAAGAGGGCATCAGAGGATGTGATGGCTGGGTGGCATCACTGTTGCGACAAGCACGAACTTGGGCAAACTCCCAAAGATGGTGAGGGACAGGGAAGCCTAGAGTGCTGCAGCCCATAGAATCGCAAAGGGTCAGACATGACTGGGCAACTGAGCAACAACAGCAATAGAAAAACTGAGTTACAAATTTTTCTTCAAAATTTCATAGATTTTTTGTTTATTAATAATTAATTGCTGGCTTTTAATATCACAAAGAACTCTGAATCTTAACCTGAATTTTGCCTGTTTGTATGTAACTGTTTTTGTTTCTGAATGATAATAGAATATTTACTTGTTCTTTAAATGAAAAGAAATTTCAAATATATGTTTATGTGTGGTTCTATCTTTACTATCTCTTTTCTGAGCAAAACAAGCCCTTTTAGTCTTCATACTTAAATTATTTTTTAAAATTAGGGCAATGTTAGTACTAAGGAGCACTTTGATCACTAAACTTCTTTCGATTTTGATGATTCTTCTTTAGGAGTTCTTTTTCTGCTTGCCATGTTGTATCATCTTTATTACCATGGTTTTTAATCCTATTCTTGGGCTTCCCAAGTGGCACAGTGGGAAAGAATTTGCCTGCCAATACTTGAGAAGCGGGTTTGATCCCTGAGTCCTGAAGATCCCCTGAAGAAGGAAATGACAACCCACTCCAGTATTCTTCCCTGTTCTTCCCATGTACAGAGGAACCTGGCAGGCTACAGTCCATGGAGTTGCAAAGAGTCAGCCATGACTGAGTACACACACACACACACACACACCCTACTCTTTTGCTCTGCACTCAGACCCAACATGATTCAAATCTTCATTTGCCTATTATAGTTCTTACATTTTCTAATTCAAATTTTATTTCTAGTATTTTGTTTTCAGTCTAGATATAACCTTTTATATCTTTCTGTATCTTTTGGTTATAGTTGAATCTCAACCATTCCCCTTTTAATAGCATCAAACTTCATATAGTTGTACACTGCTTAGCACAGTTCTTAAAATATGAAAAAAAAAAGTGAAAGTATTAGTTGCTCAGTTGCCTCTGACTGTGACCTCACGGACTGTACTCCACAAGGCTTCTCTGTCCATGGAATTCTCCTGACAAGAATACTGGAGTGGATAGACATTACCTTCTCCAGGAGATCTTCCTGACCCAGGAATCGAAACCCTATTAAAAGCAGTTCTTAGAAACTGGCATCACAAAGGTCATAGAGGTGCCTTCAGGCAAATGCTATTCACTCTGTAAAATTCAAGCCTGAAAGAGCCAGAAAAATTAACATGCTCAATGCGTTTGCTCAGTCTCTCAACTGCATCTGACTCCTTGTGACCCCATGGACTGTAACCCACCAGGCTCCTGTGTTCATGGGGATTCTCCAGGCAAGAGTACTGGATTGGGTTTCCATGCCATTCTCCAGAGGATCTTCCCCACCCAGGAATCACATTAGGGACAGAAATGAAGTATGTGATTTGACTACTTGAACTTAACAGTGGGATTTAATTCAGAGATGTCTAAAATAAAGCCATACAAATCCACACTGAGCAATTTCACAAGAAACATGTCAGGGTTTTGGTGTTCAATCACTCATCTGAAATATCTTGACTGCCTACATTTGTTGGTTATTTCTTAATAAAAATTTGGACACTCCAATAACTCAGTAATATCCTTAGGCATTAAACATTGCACCATGGAGACAAGATACACCATCTCACATTAAGAGGGACTGTATTCTTTCTTTTTCATTCTGATGAGACAAAACATGGGTGGAGACTCAGTGAAGCAAAGATTATGGGTTAAATGCAGAATTTCCCCTTACATTCTACTCCCTTGACTGTGAACTTAATGCTGGAGAGGCCATGTTATATTGAGTTGATTGATGTAAAACTTCAAAACAAATAAATCCAAAACCAGTCTCTCATGACTAGTGCTTCCCTCTAATTAATGTGTTGGAACTCATGTTGTTATTGTTCTGTAGCCACTCTGTGGGTCCGTTAAAGCGTTTGGCTTCACCATATCCAGAGCCCGAAACTGAGCAATTGTCCCACTGAGCACATGGGACTGCAAACTGACACAAAACTGCAAAAACTATGTCAGCGTTATTGGAGTGAAAAACAGAATATTCTTTTTCATGGTTAAAGAAATCAGAATTCTTTACCTGATAACTGAAATGGACTAAATATTCTGGGGAAAATAAAATAAAGGATAAACACTTTTGAGAAAGCCAAAGGATCTTTTTATATATGGATGTTAATTAACCATGAAATCCTTGAATACTAATTAAAGGCATTTTCTACAGTGTAAGAGGCCCTTTCTTAGGTAATTATAATATTTCACATTTTTTTATTCAGTGTACTGGGCTCTCAGGTTTGGCTCATAATTGGACAGGTTAGATACCAAATAAGACAAAATGATACATAAAAGGTAAAACAAAATGATATCCATTGGTGAGTATGGACATGAAGGCTGTAGGCTCTTCAGGGCTAAGAGAAGATGTGTGTTCTGATATTCTGCTGGAAAATTCTGAAATGCTGCAAAGTAAGGGTGCCACAGTGTTCACCCAGACTTTTCTATTACTTCTCTTACATAACATTTCTTTGTTCTAAGGGAGACCATTAATACTGATTCCAATGCTGTGGAGGGGCAGGGGGAAGCAAATGTCTCTGAACTCCAGGGATTTTATTAAACTCTGTGTGACCTATACATCAAAATTGGCATCACATGAGTTTTCAGGACTTCAAGGATCAACTAGTCTCTTCCTGGTGTCACAAGCAGGAAACAAAATCAAATAAAGGATCCTCTTCCAGTAGTTTCAAAATTATAGACATATATGTATATGTGCATAAAATATTTTAAGTCATGAGATATGCCATGTATATAAAGCCTGTATGTATAGTTCAAAGAATACATATAAAGTGAACACTCATGAAAGCACTACTCACACTAAGATATAGAACATTCTAGTCCCCAGCTCCATGGTATGCCCTTATCTGACCAGAATTTCATTCTTTCCCATCAAGGAATCCTTATTTTCACCTTATTTCTTTAAATCTTAACATTATAATTTAGTTTTGCTTTAGGTTTGGAACTTTAAAAAAAATAAAACTATATATTAATATTTTTCCATCCTTTGTAACTTACTGCTAAATGTTTACCTGTAGACTTCCATTTGGGTATATAATGGAGTAACTGGTATTAGACTTCCTCAGAAAACTATACAAAATATGTGAAACAATGTTTTCAGGCATCTACAACAGGCCATGCAAGACTCTAATCCCTGAGAAAAGTGGTGGAAACCAGTGAGCCCAGTAACTGGTTCAGATTTCTCTGCCTGTGGATGCTTTCTGGACTGTGAGAATATAGGGAAAACCCAAGGTAGTTTCCCTGATTAAAGAGACAAAGATCAGAGTTAAGGAAGACTGAGGAAGTAAGGATTCATAGTGCAGAGAAGCAAATAGGAGTGTCTGTGCAGAAAAAGCACTCTAGAAATCTGCATAGCTCCTTTGAATTTTTGACTGAGTATTAAACTGTGCTTCTCTAGAGTGAAACTCCATAGTTAGTTCAGTTGCTCAGTCGTGTCCAACTCTTTGCAAACCCATTAACTGCAGCATGCCAGGCCTCCCTGTCCATCACCAACTCCCGGAGTTCACTCAAACTCAGGTCCATCGAG
>SJYA01014668.1:0-10105 GCA_006410615.1 Neotragus moschatus
ACAAGAGACCCACTTCAAAACAAGAGACACATACAGACTGAAAGTGAAGGGCTGGAAAAAGATATTTCACACCAATAGAGGCTAAAAGAAAGCAGTAGTAGCAATATTCATATCTGATAAAATAGACTTTAAAACAAAGGCTGTGAAAAGAGACAAAGAAGTCCACTATATAGTGATCAAAGGATCAATCCAAGAAGAAGATATAACAACTATAAATATATATGCACCCAACATAGGAACACCACGATATGTAAGACAAATGCTAACAAGTATGAAAGGGGAAATTAACAGTAACACAATAGTAGGAAACTTTAATACCCCACTCACACCTATGGACAGATCAAATAAACAGAAAATTAACAAAGAAATGCAAACTTTAAACGATACAATAGACCAGTTAGACCTAATTGATATCTATTGGACATTTCNACAAAGAAGTCCACTATATAGTGATCAAAGGATCAATCCAAGAAGAAGATATAACAACTATAAATATATATGCACCCAACATAGGAACACCACGATATGTAAGACAAATGCTAACAAGTATGAAAGGGGAAATTAACAGTAACACAATAGTAGGAAACTTTAATACCCCACTCACACCTATGGACAGATCAAATAAACAGAAAATTAACAAAGAAATGCAAACTTTAAACGATACAATAGACCAGTTAGACCTAATTGATATCTATTGGACATTTCACCCCAAAACAATGAATTTCACCTTTTTCTCAAGTGTGCATGGAACCTTTCCCAGGATAGATCACATCCTGGGCCATAAATCTAACCTTGATAAATTCAAAAAAATCTAAATCATTCCAAGCATCTTTTCTGACCATAATACATTAAGATTAGATCTCAATTACAGGAGAAAAACTATTAAAAATTCCAACATATGGACGCTGAACAACACGTTTCTGAATAACCAGCAAATCACAGAAGAAATCAAAAAATAAATCAAAATATGCATAGAAACAAATGAAAATGAAAAATTTTTTAAAGTTAAAAAAAGAAGAAGAAAAATAAGAATGATCATAAAAATAGTAAAGATATATCTAGGACTTTGTCTGGTGTTGTTGTGGGCAGTGTGGGGTCAGTTCATTTTCAGATAGTTCCTCGGTCTGGCTTATATTTCTCAAGATCTATAGGCCCCTTCCTATGTAGTTGGTTCTAACTACAGGGTTTTGAACTATTGCACCTGTCACTTCCAAGGTGGTTCCCTCTGTTTTAGTTTCTTCTGTTTGCTGGTCTCTTCAGTGTCTGATTTCTGCCCTAACAAAAGGGGGTGGTGGTGGTGGACACTTTTTTTAGGCTCCCTTGTTCAGTCGTGCTGTGGGGAGGGAGGGACGCTGCAAACAAATAACACTGGCGTGTGCCTGCAGTGTCTCAGCCACACTGGGCCTGTCCCCGCTCCTGGCCCATACAGCTCAGGGTCTAGGTTGCTCTGCGGGGAACCGTCTGAGGCCTGCCCTGGGCTGCATGCACCTTCCAGGTCTAAGCCACTCAGGTTCAGGCACTCAGGTAGTCCTCAGAGGTGCAGACTTGGTTGGGCCTGCATTTTGTGCCCTTCCCAGGTCCGAGTAGCTCAGTTGTTTGGCAAGTGCGGTCACTGCAATTTATTGCCTCTCCTGTTTCTGCTGCTCAGTTTTCTGGGTGTACTGGCACACCTTCTCAGGCAGATTATGACTGTCTAGAACCCCAAGAAGTCTTAGTTAGCAAAAAAGCCTGCTTGCAATTTCGTAGATTATTTCTTTCTGGGGCTGCGATTGCCCCCTTCCAGCCCTTCTGGCTCTGGCTGCCTGTCACCGGAGGGGGATGGTCTGTGGCTGGCTAATTCTGTTCAGTCCTTTGTTCTGTGTGTGGTCTTGGTGGTGTCTTATGTTAGAGCTTTTCGTGTGGCAGCTATCCCACAGTCAGGTTTACTAGCCCAAGTTAGTTTGCTCTGATTACACTCGGGGCATTTCGGCCTGATCCTTACTCTAAGCAATTCAGCCCGCACCTCCCTGCCCAGCCCCAGCTTGCTAGTGCAGGATGCAGGTGTCTGCGCTACTTCTCCACTGAGGGAGTTATCATTGGGCTCGTAATCTGTGGATTTTAATTATTTATTTATTTTTCCTCCCTGTTATGTTGCCCTCTGTGCTTACACGGCTCACCACAGACTCGGCAGTGACAGTGTTTCCTGGCGTTTGGAAATTTCTCTCTTTTTAAGACTCCTTTCCCAGGATGGAGCTCGGTCCCTACCTCTTTTGTCTCTTTTTTTGTCTTTTATCTTTTTTCCTACCTCTTTTTGAAGACAATGGGCTGCTTTTCTGGGTGCCTGATGTCCTCTGCTAGCATTCAGAAGTTGTTTTGTGGCATTTACTCAGCGTTCTTTTGATGAATTTGTGGGGGAGAAAGTGGTCTCCCTGTCCTATTCCTCTGCCACCTTAGCCCTTAATAAGATTTTAAAAATCACTAAAAGCAAACATTTTTTGGATTACTCATGAATAATATCCAAAACTGTGAATGTTTTANTAGCATTCAGAAGTTGTTTTGTGGCATTTACTCAGCGTTCTTTTGATGAATTTGTGGGGGAGAAAGTGGTCTCCCTGTCCTATTCCTCTGCCACCTTAGCCCTTAATAAGATTTTAAAAATCACTAAAAGCAAACATTTTTTGGATTACTCATGAATAATATCCAAAACTGTGAATGTTTTAATTATCTACAGTATTTTGTATTAAACTACATAGAATTGCCAATATTTGACTTTTCTTGACCTGCAATGGAGGTAATTTTGTATGGCTCAGCATAAATACAAATACATGCACACATACATACACATTCATCCTGATAACTAAGAGCACAGTCATACAGTTTGGAAAAGTATAAATGTCCATTTGATCATTTGATTACTTCATATTTTATGCTATGACTAATGGGAAAGGCAAGAAAAATATATGTTTATACAAATACAGATGAAATAATACAATGCAATCCTTTTTGTAAAAAAGTGCTTGATGCACAAAATTTACTGTTTTTCTCCTTGGTGTTATCTTCTTCTAAATTCAAATCTGCCAAAGCACTTCTTGTGGTTTCTTTTTGATACACCCACTGAGTGACCCAAAATAACCTCTACTAACACCCTCAATTTCCTTCCCTGTCAAAGCAGATAGGCAAGCAGCAGCTGATGACTGGGTCACTCGATGACCCCAACAGCAGAATGACAAATCTAGTTTTCTGAGAATGGGTAAGCTGACAGAAACAAATCACTCACATCTGTCCACTAGAAACAAACAGAAAATACCAACACATATCCAAAAACTATTTAGCTACTAATGATCTAAACAGAATTTGACCTCAGTGAGAAAGATATACTCCACCAAGTGTTTTTTAATATATTTTTTCAGAGAAAATATTAAAGCAGAAATCTTTAAAGATTCTTTATCTGGTTTTTCTTTGAGGTGATCTAGTATCTTCCAGCCCTTATTGTTCTTTAGAATGGAGGCTAAGCAGCAGTAAGTAGGAACAAAAGAATTATCTTGCAAAATTGTTTCACGAGTACTGCAATCAAATGATATAGGGTTCTAAAATCTAGTATTTTCTTTCCCCTTTCAAGATCTCAAACAGCCACGTATTTTAGTTAGCTGCCTTGCTTTCACAGCAGTCTGAAAGAAAAATATCTTCTTCGAATTGTTACCATGATGAGGCCTCCTCTTAGAGTGACAGTAGACATTAGAGGACTACTGTAGTGAGGACAGATACTAACTCAGATATATCATCTTGGGAACCATTGCTAACCACATGATGCCTGCTAACACTGTAAGAATAGGCAATGCAGAATTTCCCATCCAATTCAAAGAGTAACTGTTTAAAGATGATTATGTAGACTGTGATCCTTTGCCACAGTGAAAATATTTCAAACCCCACTTCTAGTTCCACATTCTCTCTGCTATTACCCAAATATCTAGATAGTATATTTAGCAGCCTAGACATTATCTAGAGAGATGATAGTAGACATCATGAATGTAACACTCATTCAGTTTAAATGATATTTGAACCAAGGCAGAGCTGAGGCTGGCCTTGTCTCATTATGAAATGAACCTGAATCATAACAAAATATTCAGAGTGAGAGTGTAAAGGACTAATTAATATTCTCTTTTGCTTTCCTGGGGAAAAATACACAGAAAGTCTATGACCAAAATTAAGTTTCATTATACTTATGGGATGTTTGAAAATTACTTCCTCTGATTAGAGACAGGATTCCTTAAGAAACTGTTGTCTAAATCAGATTTTTTATACCTCCAAGTATTATACAGTTTAAAAGCTGACTGATGCAAAGAAGACCATTGGGTGATTTTCAACATCCATAAGCTAGAGGTAAAGATGCAAACATATGAAGGAAATTTCATAGGAAGGATTTTATTCTACTTTACTAAAACAAACAGGAAAACTTCTGATTGAAAAGACAATAAATATCTCACTTGTAATAGAATAAATCTCTAGATCACAGAATCTCTCTCCTTAAATGAACAAATAAATGAGCAAAAGAAATTCCAGAGCATCATCCATATTAATTAATAATAAAAACTTATTATATTATTAACTTTGAAAAATGATAGCCAAAGAAAGAAACAAAATATTATAGTGGGGTTCTTTATGTTCTTACAAATTTCATTCTGAGGAAAGGCAGTAGATCAACAGATTCAGAGTATAGTCATGAACAAATTTCACATATGGACAAAAGTAAACTGACAAATCCCAGGGGAAAACTGTAAGATCTTTAAGAGTAGGAGTCCATACTTACAATCATCAAGAATTCACCAAAGGCAATAAAATGGTGACATTTTTCAGGGTTCCATAATAAATTATAGAACTGATCTAAAATTTCTAGCATATTCTCATTGAGGAATACAATATATTCTCCAAGTTGGTGGGCTGAGTCCAGATATATGACCTCTTATACAACTGTTGAAAAAACAGCAGAATCTATGCCATCCACACAAAGTTATATCTGTGAGCAGTGAAGCTCTTCCTTCCACCTACCCCAACATTCTTTGCCACATTTCTCAAAATATACTTGGGAGACAATGAACAATAGGATTCAAATACAATATTAAGTAAAGGACATTTCATCTAAAATGAAACACCTGAATAGAGTTCACAAATGGTAAGAATGACCAATAGGCAATATGAAAGGAACTGCATGGTCACAAAACCATTAAAAATAATAAATGAGAATAATATAGCAAGTGTAGCAGACAGTCTTCCTGCTCCTCCTCCTCCTGCTGCTGCTAAGTCACTTCAGTTGTATCTGACTCTGTGCGACCCCATGGATGGCAGCCCACCAGGTTCTGCCATCCCTGGGATTCTCCAGGCAAGAACACTGGAATGGGACGCCATTTCCTTCTCCACCTAGATCACCACAAATGCTTTCTTACATGTTTTTTTTGTGTGTGTCCTTTTCTTTGAGGTGAATTTGTTTCTAAAAACCTTCATCAAAGGGTCTTTTACAGAGGTCTGCCCTTCAGGCTATTAGATTCTACTTTGCCTATATTCCAGCAGAAATGGAAGCTCTCAAGAATGTATTGATCTCTCTCCCTCTACCTCAATCAATCTGGGATTAGTCAATGGCTGATGGGTGAAAAGAGTATGAAAGCTGTTCTTGAGTTGGTTTGAGGGAACTTTGAGCTGTAATTTACATTCTAGAATCTCTCTACATAAGCTGAATCTACCTTCTGTAAGGCTTTGCCTGAGACACATCAATGTATGGCTTCTCACTGTCTTTTTCTTACATGTCCTGGAATTTCCCCTGACAGTACTTCCTCCTTTAAAAAATTACTTACCCATAATCTTCCCTCTCAGGGGCTGTTTCTGAAGAATCCAATTTAAGACATGGAAAGAGGAATGAATAATCCAATGTGAAAAAAACAAACATCTTCAAATTAAAGAAGGAAAATACCATACCTTGTGTGTACTTCATGCAATGGAAGAGTTTAATAAAAATGCAATTTCAGTGGAATAATATCCCAGAGAACAAACTGGAATCAAGATTGCAGGGAGAAATATCAATAACCTCAGATATGCAGATGACACCACTCTTATATCAGAAAGTGAAGAACTAAAGAGCCTCTTGATGGAAGTGAAAGAGGAGAGTGAAAAAGTTGGCTTAAAACTCAACATTCAGAAATCTAAGGTCATGGCATCCAATCCCATCACTTCATGGCAAATAGATGGGGAAACAATGGAAACAGTGACAGACTTTATCTTCTTGGGCTCTAAAATCACTGTAGATGGTGACTGCAGTCATGAAATTAAAACACACTCCTTGGAAGAAAAGCTATGAGAAACCTAGACAGCATATTAAAAAGCAGAGACATTAATTTACTGACAAAGGTCGGTCTAGTTAAAGCTATGGTTTTTCCAGTAGTCATGTATGAATGTGAGAGTTGGACCCCAAAGAAAGCTGACCACTGAAGAACTGATGTTTTTGAACTGTGGTGTTGGAGAAGACTCTTGAGAGTCCCTTGGACAGCAAGAAGATGAAACCTAANCTAGACAGCATATTAAAAAGCAGAGACATTAATTTACTGACAAAGGTCGGTCTAGTTAAAGCTATGGTTTTTCCAGTAGTCATGTATGAATGTGAGAGTTGGACCCCAAAGAAAGCTGACCACTGAAGAACTGATGTTTTTGAACTGTGGTGTTGGAGAAGACTCTTGAGAGTCCCTTGGACAGCAAGAAGATGAAACCTAAGGGAAATCAGTCCTGAATATTCATTAGAAGGTCTGATGCTGAAACTGCAATACTTTGGCCACCTATGTGAAGGACTGACTCATTGGAAAAGACTCCGATGCCGGGAAAGATTGAAGGTAGGAGGAGAAGGGGATGACAGAGAATGAGGTAGTTGAATGGCATAACTGACTCGATGGATGTAAGTTTGAGTAAGCTCCAGGGGTTTCTGATGGACAGGGAAGCCTGGTGTGCTGCAGTCCATGGGGTATCAAAGAGTTGGACATGACTGAGCAACTGAACTGAAATAATGTCCCAGAGATGAGAAAATTAAGACACCACATTGGAATGACAACTGAGATAACAAAAAACAAACCAATGATGAAAACAATATCATTATAGAACTAATAAACATTAATACTCAAAAAAACAAGAAAGTACCTCAAGTAATCACAGGGAATCCAGTAGAAAAAGATAATAAAGCAATTAGAGATAAGAGTTGAGGCGTGTGCATATGTGTGTGCATCAGACAAAAAGAATCCAATCAGGGATCCAAATGTGTTTATGTGTGTACATAATCATATATTGCATACATATTCATAATATACATATGAAGCTTTACAAGACTATATCTCTGAAAAAAGAACTGAATCTGTAGAAGAAGATAACACATGTTCCCACAATATATTGATACAGAAATTGAAAGACTCAAATCAATGAACAATCTGATTAAATCATTGAGTTTCAATGTTAATAAAAGAAATAACATGCTTAGGCATTAAACAGACTATGTATAAGAGGAAAGATTTGGCTGATATCAGAATTCTCCACAGACAGTAAAACAATATCTACCAAGTTCTGTTTGAAGTAATGAGTGACCCAAATACAATCTAGGCAAAATGTCCTTTAGAACAAAGGCTGAAGAATATCTGTAGCAAACAAGAACATCAGAGACTACAGCAGGTCTAGTTATCCATGAAAAAATCACCTGATGATAAAATCTGGTTAAATAAAGATAGATGAGATAAATTATTTGAGAAATGCAGACATTGTGGTAAAAACACTGATGAAAAAAATCTAAGTAAAACACAGAACTAAGACAAAAATCATAATGGAATTATAGTTATAAAGTTAATTTTTTAAGGATATTTGAGTTTAGAAAGCATGGTTGAATCATATAGTCGCTAAACTTGTTTGGGAGCAGGTTATGAACAAAATCCCTTCCATAATGACTGATGCTGAAAACATTTAAAAATCACAACAGTAACATTATGGTGCTCTCTCACTTACGTAGTCAGCAAGAAATCATTTTGCAAATATTTATTCCTTCCTCAATTTATTGAATGCCATAGTTGAGCTTATCATCCAGTTCAGTTCAGTCGCTCAGTCGTGTCCGACTCTTTGCGACTCCATGAATTGCAGCACGCCAGGCCTCCCTGTCCATCACCAACTCCCGGAGTTCACTCAGACTCACGCCCATCGAGTCAGTGATGCCATCCAGCCATCTCATCCTTGGTCGTCCCCTTCTCTTCCTGCCCCTAATCCCTCCCAGCATCAGAGTCTTTTCCAATGAGTCAACTCTTTGCATGAGGTGGCCAAAGTACTGGAGCTTCAGCTTCAGCATCATGCCTTCCAAAGAAATACCAGGGCCAGTCTCCTTCAGAATGGACTGGTTGGATCTCCTTGCAGTCCAAGGGACTCTCAAGAGTCTTCTCCAACATCACAGTTCAAAAGCATCAATTCTTCGGTGCTCAGCCTTCTTCACAGTCCAACTCTAACATCCATATATGACTACTGGAAAAACCATAGCCTTGACTAGATGGACCTTAGTCAGCTCCAGTATAGGTAAGAACTCCAAAAAACACTATACTATTTATGCTACCTGAGCCTTTATTTCCAACTGAGTATGTAGAATTTCAATAAATATTGGTTTATTCTCCCTCCATCACTTCTTCCTCTATTTCCTTGTGGAAAAATTTTTATTTTAATCTTTATTTTGTGCCCAAAATTTCAATAGGCTCCTTTCTATATATCATCTCCTTTAATATTCACAGTAATCCTACAATTTACAGATAAAATAGAGGCTGAGAGAGGTTTAAGTGAGGAAGAGCCAGGAAGCTAGATTTAAATCTAATTCTTTCTATATGAAACAGTCTGTCCTCATTGAAGCTCCTGGTATTAAGCTATGAATATGAAGACCCTATTTTAAGTGCTTTAACTACCTATCTTCTATCAATTCCCCAGTGCCCCCAACCATCAAATTCTCTAAATCCAGAGTTTCTTGTACATGCAAAGTGACCCTTGCATTGCTGAAGTGTACCACAGATGTCAATAGAGCTATGCAGAACTACAGAAAAAGGAAGACAGAATTAGAAGGCCACAGATTATTATATCAAGTCAACCGTGCACCTTTGCTCTCTCCTTCTGACTCCAACTTTTAGATTCTATGATGGCAAAATTGACAAAATAGGGAGAAATGTAGGAAGTAAGGTCCTACGTGTGTACTTGTGGAGGTGTGTGTGTGTGTGTGTGTGTGTGTGTGTGTGTGTGTTATGCATGTATTTTGCAGGCAGAGAATGATTTAATGTACTTTTCCATATCTTTTTAAATCAATATTTTCTTTAAAAATTACCAAGTGGAAGGTGTTCTGCTTAAATGGGCTATTCTTGTCAATTATATGTCACAAGTCCCAGCACCCAGATTTCTCAGGATTGCTTCTAATGTGGCCATGAAAGCTATCATCCAAGAAGCAGCCATCAGCTGTTTTTCCTCTCACTGAAAATTCAGAATTGAGAAAAGGTGATACAGAAAAAGAGAAATGCAGATACACTTAAGCTGAAGCCAGGGAAGAGAAAAAGTCATTCTGCTCTAATTACCTCTTTCTCACCCCATCAGGACAGAGAAGAGTATTTTCTCAGCCTTCATGCCTAACTGAGGCTTGAGAAGGTGACACAAGACTATTTACTATCGCTAGAGAAGAAAGAGGGCTTCCCTGGTGGCTCAGAGGGTAAAGTGTCTGCCTACAATGCGGGAGACCTGGGTTCAATCCCTGGGTCGGGAAGATCCCCTGGAGAAGGAAATGGCAACCCACTCCAGTACTCGTGCCTGGAAAATCCCAAGGACAGAGAAGCGTGATATGCTTACATACAGTCCATGGGGTCACAAAGAGTCGGACCCGACTGAGTGACTTTACTTTCACTTTCAGAGAAGAAAGAGCCACGATGAGAATATTACAGCCCAATATTGTAACCTAGGAAACAGACCATCAGTTCAGTTCAGTTCAGTCGCTCAGTCGTGTCCGACTCTTTGCGACTCCATGAATCGCAGCACGCCAGGCCTCCCTGTCCATCACCAACTCCCGGAGTTCACTCAGGCTCACGCCCATCGAGTCAGT
>SJYA01014670.1:0-10294 GCA_006410615.1 Neotragus moschatus
TGTTAGAGGAGAATACCAGGGCAATTGAGGGAGGAGGTTGGTCCTGCTTAGACCATACATTTCTCATTCTTGAAGTCAGGAGACCTCCCTGACCACACATGCACAGAAAGCCTTCTTTGAGGCCAAAGGGGAGTGATGCCAAGGGATGATCTACCCACAGACCTTTTCAGTAAAATCCATCTTGGCTAAGAGATATACACATCTCTTGGGACAATACTTAGATATACCAAACATGGACTATGAACAAAGCAAATCAAAATGATTAACCAAAGAAAACCTGGAAGAAATCCCCCATAGAAATAATTCAAACTGTCAGGAGGGTATGGCTCAGGGATTCTCCCTCTGAGTCTCCCCCATGTCTATCTACATTTACTGTACTCTTTTCCTCTTAATAAATACTTTACTTTCTTCACTACTTTCTGTCTTTATGGAATTCTTTTCTGCAAAGCTCAAAAGCCAGGGCCCTTGTCACTGGCCACTGGTCTAGTAGCTAAGCATTGGTGCTTTTACCACGGTGACCCAACCTCAATCTCCAGCTGGGAATTTGGGCCCTTCTCTAAGCCACTGCAAGCTGGGGCCACCCAAGATAAGGGCAATCATACTTATACACTTTTCATTAGTATGGACAGACAGCAACTTGAGATTGTCAAAAAGAGGTTAGAGAGATGACTCAAAGTCAATGGCTGTGATTTTTTATTTCCTGGGCACCATATCACCAAGAAATAAAGAGGCACCCATGGACTGAGCTGATGAATGGGTACCAAACTTAGGTATATTTTCATCTTGAAGTTTTGAAATTAGCATTGCTTAAATACAACTCTGAAGCAGTCTGGAATTTTAAGAAAGGAATTATTTCCATCCTCAGACTGTATTCCATACTTTAGGTAACCAAGAATAAAGTAACAGAAAAATATTAATAATAAAATATGCCACTTATTGTGTGTTAGCATACATCAATTCAACCAGTTCTCTTCTACAGCTTAGTTAGTGTACTTCCCCCTATTTTAAAAGGTAAAAATTCAGATGTGAAGTAACTTTTCAAAAAGACCTTGCCTGTCTTTTCACAGCTCTTAAATAAGTTTAAATTTGAAATATAGATCATATGGTGCAGTGCTTTTCTAACATTTAGGGCAATGTTCACAGTAAGAAATACATTTCACATTGTGACCTAGTTCACACATGTATCTGAAAAAAATATTTCACAAAGAACTATTGGCTTTCATCACAAATGATGTGTTGATATTTTTCTATGCTACATTCTTCATTTTTGTCCTTTATTATGTCCATCTTTGCATGAAATGTTCCTTTGGTATCTCTAATTTTTTTGAAGAGATCTCTAGTATACCAAGAGATACCAAGGGAACATTTCATGCAAAGATGGGCACAATGAAGGACAGAAATGGTATGGACCTAGCAGACACAGAAGATATTAAGACAAGGTGGCAAGAATACATGGAAGAAGTATACAAAAAAGATCTTCATGACCTAGATAACCACGATGGTGTGATCACTCCCCTAGAGCGCAAAGTCAAGTAGGCCTTAGGAAGCATCACAACCAATAAAGCTAGTGGAGGTGATGGAATGTCAGTTGAGCTATTTCAAATTCTAAAAGATGATGCTATGAAAGTGCTGCATTCAATATGCCAGCAAATTTGGAAAAACTCAGCAGTGGCCCGAGGACTGGAAAAGGTCAGTTCTCATTCCAATCCCAAAGAAAGGCAATGCCAAAGAATGTTCAAACTATCACACAATTGCACTCATCTCACACGCTAGCAACATAATGCTCAAAATTCTCCAAGTAAGGCTTCAATAGTATGTGAACTGAGAACCTCCAGCTGTTGAAGTTGGATTTAGAAAAGGCAGAGAAACCAGAGATCAAATTGTCAACATCCACTTGATCATAGAAAAAGCAAGAGATTCCAGAAAGACATCTTCTGCTTTATTGACTACACCAAAACCTTTGACTATGTAGATCACAACAAACTGGAAAATTCTTCAAGAGATGGGAATATCAGATCACCTTACTATGAAGTGAGTGCAAAAGAAAAAGAGAGTGAGCCAAGCAGTCAGGCAAGAAAAGGGAAATTTATTAGAAGGAAAAGAGATAGTGATTGGTTCTTAAGGAGAACCAACGTCCTCCCTTTCTGATGGAGTCCTTCTTATACTCCACCAATGAAAAATTCTCTGAAGAGATGTTCTCCACATAGCTGAAGATCTGGAATCTGGTGGTCTCACAGCTTTGAGAAGTTTTTGATAATCTGATTGAGTTAGAAGTAGCTCGTGGATAGTTCGGTTGATGAAGGCTTGTAAGCAATCTTGAAAAAATCTTGAAAAAAGACACATTAAACATGAGCAGAAAGTTCGAATTAGGGTAAATAGAAGGAGAGGGACTAGAAAAGGTAGGACCCAGGGCATCGAATTCCAATTGCTTAACCAGTTCTCCCATGGATTGCTGATGTGTTGGCAAATTCTCAAGGCCATTTGTCAGATTTCTTGCTGCCTCCTTTACAATGCCTGACTTATTGGCACAGAACCAGCAGGCTTCCTCCAAAAATAAGCATGCTGCTGCTGAGTCGTTTCAGTCGTGTCCGACTCTGTGTGACCCCATAGACGGTAGCCCACCAGGCTCCCCCTGTCTCTGGGATTCTCCTGGCAAGAACACTGGAGTGGGTTGCCATTTCCTTCTCCAATGCATGAAAGTGAGAAATCAAAGTGAAGTCGCTCAGTCATGTCCGACTCTTAGCGACCCCATGGACTGCAGCTCACCAGGCTCCTCCACCCATGGGATTTTCCAGGCAAGAGTACTGGAGTGGGGTGTCATTGCCTTCTCCGAAAAGTAGGCACAGGCCTCCTTTTTCTGCTCTGAGGTCTCATCTGCTTCTATTTTGGAGGATCATGGCTGCCAGGGAATCTAGCTGGTTTTGGATAGTGATAAGACTGTTAGCTATTTCTTCTTGGCTGTCAGTGAGGTCTTTAGAAAGGCTTTATAGTAATTTAAAGAGGTTGTGAGTCCTGTGGTCCCTGTCCCAATCCCAGCAGCTATTCCTAAACTGATTAATAGAGGATCGAATTGAATTGCCTGTCTGGGTCAGTTACGAGTTAGTGGGATAGGAAAGGTCTGATTGTTAGGAGCAATAGAAATATCTGGGGCCAGATATACCAGGGTGCATGTTCCTCTCCATTTAGTGGGAAGACATAAATAAGTAGTGGTTCCACATAAGAAAAGTATCCCAGGACTAAGAAGGCAACACCTGAAATTGATAGCAAATAGTAGTCCTTCTGGGAACTTGTTAGTAGTCCTTCTAGTGAACTCGCTAGTGTAGCTCCTACAAGAGGAATATTTACACCAAATGCAGAAGGGAGTTTCCCTGAGAAAGTAAGACAATGTCCTGCAGTTTCTGAAAAATGATAGCCTGAAGGGAAGGAGAGATGTGAAGTGTGATTACAGAGGTGTGGCGGTATAATTCCTAATTGGGGGTAAGAATTGTACATAGAATTTTATCTGGAAAAACAGAAAGGAGCCTGTTGTAGATGCCTGGCACAATAACCAGGCTAGATCAGACAGTGGGCTTGGGATAGTAAAAGAGGCTTCGAATTTTGAGAGAAGATCTCTCCCAAGAATAGGAGTGGGGCATCTTGGGAGTATGAGAAAAGAATGGGAAAATGAGATATCTTGAATTGTGCAAGGTAGACGCTCTGCTATTCCTGGCATAGTATTAAACCATCAATCCCCAAACAGAGACTTTAGAGACCTTAGTTTTTTTAGAGTAGGCAGGCATAGCAAAGTAAGTGGATTCATGTCAGTGAGAAAGGAGACTGGCTTACCTGCTACTGTAAGAGTTACCCTCGGCTCCTTAGAGGTGATGAGAGTCGGGGCCTCGGGCCCTGGGCACCTTCAGTCTTCAGTGGCGAATCCGAAGAGGCTAGGCAGGACTAGGAGGGGATGTCTGGATCCCTGGAGGGGGATATGCGCAGTCAACCTTCCGATGTCCCTTTATGCCACAGCTGGGACATGGACCTGGAAGGGGCATTGGCTTTAGGCATAAGCGGGCCCAGTGGCCTTCTTTGCCACATTTGAAGCAGGGCCTAGGTGCCTTCCTTTCTTTGTTGGTTGATGGAGGCTTGGAGCCATTTAGGGCAGTGGCTAAAAGGTAGTATTTGGCCTGATCTCGTTGGACCTTCTCTAGCTTTGCCTGTTCCTCCTGATTATTGAAAATCTTAAAGGCTAAATTTAAAAGGTCTCACTGAGGGGTTTGAGGGCCTACTTCTGCCTTTTTTAGTTTCTTTTGGATATCTGGGGATGACTGGGAGATAAAATGCGTGTTAAGGACAATGGTGCCCTCTGCTGAAGTGGGATCTAATTTTGTATATTTTTGTAGAACTTCCATTAACCTGGCAAGAAATTGTGCCAGGTTTTCATAAAGTCTTTGAGTTATTTCCTGGAGCTTATCAAAGTTGATGTTTTATGGGTTTATGCCCTTCCTTTTGAAGACCCACAATGAGGCAAGCAATCATATGCACATCCAGGTCTCCCTGCCTGATAACCCCAGTTGGTATTAGTTGGGCCTTTGCCCCTACAGGCTTAGTGTGTATCTCATTAGCATGTGCCTGAGAGGCTTGCCATACTCATTCCTTATCTTCTGAGAGAAGAGTGAAGGAAAGTATGATGTAAATATCACGCCAGGTTAAGTCGTAAGACTGGGTAAGATACTTGAATTCTTTTAGATAATTATCTGGGTCTGAGGAGATGGAACCAAGATGCTTTTCAATCTGAGATAGATCAATGAGGGAGAATGGGACATGAACCCAGACAATGTCTTTTGCTCCAGCTACTTCCTGTAAAGGGAGAAATGGGGCAGGTGAAGGAGCAGGATTCGGCCATGAAGTTTCCTGACAACGTTGTTCAGATGGTATGGGGAGGAGATCTAGGGAGATCTGGGTAAAGCCTTGGGACCCTCAGGGTAAAGGGTGGGGCTGAGATCTCCGAGTTTATCTCTGGCACAGGCTGCAGAGGGGTGTTGGGAGCTCCAGCTGGTGGAGGAGGTCTGCTGAGAAGGAAGGAGAGAGGAGGGAACTTAAGGTGGAGGTTGTGGAACTGGAGGATTCCAGAAAGGTGGAATCTGAAAGGTGGATCTGGAGCTGCTGCAGGAATGTTGGGAGCTATAGGGTGTGGGCTGTGGTCCGAAGGGTAAAAGGAAGAAGAAAAGTCTAAACAGGGATCGGGAGACATTTTATTAGGAAGATATGGCCCAGAGTGGGCTATGGTCCGAAGGGTCAAGGAAGAAGAAAAGTCTAAACAGGGATCGGGAGACATTTTATTAGGAAGATATGGCCCAGAGTGGGCTAAGAGTATTTGAGAAGTAGAACAGGATTCATAGAGAGAGTGGAGAGCGAAGAAAAGAGAACAAAGAGATTTCTAGGCACTTTCCCTTGCAGCAGTGGCTAAAGTTATCAAGGTTCTGTGGAGTATTCTAATCGAGACTTCTGTTTTCTGGCCAATGGGACCTGTTATCAAGGTCCTATGAACCGACCAGACAGTGTTAGAACAGTAAATAAGTCTTTTTGATCTTATCTCCCCTTGGAAGCCCAAGGCTTTTAAGTTTCTGAGAAGGCATATTAGAAGATTAGATTTTAAGGCCTGGGATTGAGAATTTCCCATTGTGGCCAAATAGGAAGGTTAGACAAGGGTGAGAGAAAGTGAGGAGAAAAGTCCTAGAGAAGAGGCGTCCCTGTTCTCAGGACTTTTTCAGAGAGTAATAATAATCTTCTTTGAAATGGGAGTCCCCTATTCCAAAATCAGATGGGGCACAAGGCAGAGGGCCTGAGGGCCATGGGGATCCTCTCGCCTAGAGCTAGGACTTGGGAAAGAGGTGAGAGAGAGAATCCAAGGGAATGGGATTTCACTCACCCTTGCAACCGATGGAAGAAATGTGGGCCGGTGTATGGATGTCAGTCACAAGGCAAGTGGAGAGTCACGTCCCAGAGCTCACTCAGTTTCTTAGCAAGGTCCAAGCGAGGGGACCACTGGAGCTGGGGTTGTGAGAGGAGCACACCCAGTTGCGGTGGATCTTCCCTCCCGGGTTTCAGCACCAGAATGTAAGGCAAGTGCAGAAAAAAAGAGAGCAAGCCAGGCAGTCAGGCAAGAAAAGGGAAATTTATTAAAGGGAAAAGAGAGGGTGATTGGCTCTTAAGGAGAAGAAGCGTCCTCCCTTTCTGATGGAGTCCTTCTTATATCCCATCAATGAAAAATTCTCTGAAGGGATGGTCATGTAGCCAGAGGTCCGGAATCTAGTGTTCTCACAGCTTTGAGAAGATAGGCGCCAGTGAGATAACAGCATGCCATTTGGACAATTTGGTCAGTCTCACAGATCACTGTGATTTTAATCTTTGTTTGAGAGGCCAATGTAAGGAACCATCTTATCAATGAGACCCCATGTGGGCCCTATCACTTACCTGCTTCTTGAGAATTTGGTATCCAGGTCAAGAAGCAACAGCTAGAACCGGATATGGAACAACGGATTGGTTCCAAACAGGGAAAGGAGTACGTCAGGGCTGTATATTGTCACCCTACTGATTTAACTTATATGCAAATTACGTCATGTGAAATGCCGGGCTGGATGAAGCACAAGCTGGAATCAAGATTCCTGGGAGAAATATTAGTAACCTCAAATATGTAGATGATACTACCCATATGGCAGAAAGTGAAGAGGAACTAAAGAACCCCTTGATGAAAGTGAAAGAGGAGAGTGAAAAAGCTAGCTTAAAATTCAACATTCAAAAACCTAAGACCGTGGGATCCAGTCCCATCACTTTATGGCCAATAGATGGGTATAACAAGAGAAACAGTGGAAGATTTTATTTTGGGGGGCTTCAAAATCATTGCAGATGGTGACTGCAGCTTTGAAATTAAAAGATGCTTGCTCCTTGGAAGAAAAGCTATGACCAACATAGACAGCATATTAAAAAGCAGAGACATTATTTTGTCAACAAAGGTCCATCTAGTCAAAGCTATGGTTTTTTCCAGTAGTCGTGTGTGGATAGAGTATTAAGCTACAATGAAAGCTGAGCGCCGAAGAATTGATGCTTTTGAAATGTAGTGTTGGAGAAGACTCTTGAGAGTCCCTTGGACAGCAAGGAGATCAAACCAGTCAATCCTAAAGGAAGGACTGATGCTGAAGCTGAAGCTCCAATACTTTGGCCACCTGATGTGAAGAACCGACTCATTGGAAAAGACACTGATGCTGGGAAAGATTGAAGGTGAAAGGAGAAGGGGTCAACAGAGGATGAGATGGTTGTTTGGCATCGCTCACTCAATGGACATGAGTTTGAATAAATTCCGGGAGTTGGTGATGGATAGGGAGGCCTGGTGTGCTGCACTCCATGGGGTCACAAAGAGTCAGACACGACTGAGCGACTAAACTGAACTGACGTTTTTCATGTCCTAAATACTTACTTTTGATCTTATGCTACTGCCTTAATATACTGAATTGCTCTCACAACTCAATGTTGGGTTTTGACCACAAAGGTGATCACTGACTTATTTGATCATTTTATTATTTAATAGTCTCCTCTTATATCTTTGTTTCCCAAAGCAAATTATTAATAGAATTTTATTGAAGACAGATATTACCATGTTACATCCCCTCATAATCAAACCTTAATATATGTTGAGAATCTAATAAAATTTAACCTCTGAAAATTCATAATCTGGATTAAATAGAAGAGTCCATGACATGATTCACAGAGCAGATAATAGTAAGGGATAGGAGATCCAGGTGCACAGGGGAACCAAAGCTACTTGTAGTTATAGCTGTTAACATTTAACTGAGAACCATCATTCCTGCATATTTTATTTAGTTCTTTTCCATTATCAGGTTGGCTTTACTACATGGTAATATACCTAGTCTTTTCTTTTTGTTTCATAACATGAACCTCTGTCCAGATGTGTGCAGTTTGAACTCAAGAAAATAAGTTATGCAAACCACTCATGGGATTAAGAAGCACACATTTTTTTCCATTACCATTTAGCTATTAAAGAATATAAATTTCTACATGAATCATTCAGATTCTTTTACATTATAGAAAATTCTATACCTTAATTCATGTTTTCAACTGGGGCAATGATATCCATATGATTTTTTTTAATGTTTCCATTCACTTTAAATATGACAGAGTTTGCTTCTAAAATTTCAGATAAAATTTTTCTCTTTTATTGCTTGAAGGCACTCATATCCTACATATAACTTTGTTTTAATCCCTGTGGACTTTTGTATTACTACAACTTAAAAAAATTAAGAAAATATAACATTAGGTGGAAAAATACATGTATAAAATATTCATTGTAGCTATCATGAGACTCATATGGAACTAAATGCCTACTTTCAAAACTATAAATATAGTGAAATCCTTTAAACCTAGCATATGTTGCTTCAAATGAGACTTGGTTTAGAACAGATGTCCCCTTAGACCCTTTATATTAAGACTAAAATTACTAAATCAGCATTAGTTGTTTTTAAACTTAGGGTCACATTTTGCCACTGATTTTTATTCAAAGCTCCCACAGGCGTAAGTGGAAGACCCATGCATGGAAAAATGGCATAATATGTATCCTAGTTTTATTTATTTCATATGTATACAGCAGTATAAAATAATATATTACATTTACACTCATTTTACTTATGTATTATTATAGCATTCACAGTAACAAACACTATAGTTAAGATTTAAACTCATGTTTTGTTATAATACCCTGTTTTCACTCACAGATAACTGTCTCAAAAATGTGTTTTGAGCTGAAATTCCCTGCTTACTTTCAGCTCAAGCATGTATGAATGTATTGGAAGTCTGAGTTCTGTCACTCAGAAATTTTTGAGTCTCATGTGAAAATTTTTTTTGCATTATTAATGCATTATTTTCATGCAACTCAAAAACATCTCGAGTGTAAAACTTCAAACTAAGCATGTGACAAGTTTTCAAGAAATAAAAGCCATTTTTCTAATTTTACAAATACTTAAAAATAGCAGTGGTTAGAAATACATGCATGCACACTAAAGGTATTAGAATTTTAGTCATATTATTGCCTGCAATACTCGGGCGGCACCCAGCAACCCACAGACTTCCCTGGTAGCTCAGTGGTAAAGAACCCGCCTGAAAATGCAGGAGACTTAGGTTCAATCCCTGGGTCAGGAAGATCTCCTGGAGAAGGAAACGACAACCCACCCTAGTAGTCTTGCCTGGGAAATCCCACAGACAGAAGAGCCTAGCAGGCTACAGTCCCTGGGGTCACAAAGAGTTGGATACAACTTAGTGACTAAACAACAAACAACAACCACCTCCCATTCTCATAGAATGTTATAATCTAAAACCTATGCCAAGTTTTAGAAGAAAATGAAAATATGTAACAGTAGTTTCACAAATTACTGTCTTAAGGTTTTGTTGTTTTGTATGAGGGATATTCCTTGAAATGCTAACAATATATAAAGTAATTTTACTACTTCATGGCATAAAAAATATGGAATTTTGTAATTTTCTGTTTTTCCTTGTTAAAAAGGAACATAAAAAGGATGTTAAGTGCAAAGCCTTTACCACTACAAAATTTGAGTTGAAAAAGATAACCTAAGAAATTGCAATATGAAAAATATAAGATTTTCAGAAAAATTATCAAGTATATCAATGTTTTCAGTATTTTTGAATTCCTTGGATATTAAACACACACAGAAATATAAAGGGGAGGAAAAAAAACCACATGCAATGACAAATAACAGTGCTATTATCATGAATTATTTTATCTTGCTGAACATTTGCAACATTCTGACTGAATAATTATATTAAAGATGAACTTTATTCCAGTAAATAACTTCTGGAAGTTAAATGGTACAATTAATGCACAGCTATTGAAGTTTATGTCAAAAACTGTAAGGATTTTCTTTCTTCCTCTTACTGGAGATACAGGAGGGTTTCTACATTACAAAAGACCTGACAGCAAATTATAACTCTGTTAAGAAATGAAACAGGAGAAAAAATAATTAAAATATTTAAATCTTCTTCTGTAGCACTTAATTTGCAATGTTTGATAAAGGCATTGCATTTAATATCTTCATAAAATAAATATACATATTTCCTTAATATTTACTAAGATCAATGATATGCTTGTAATGGTATACACATCTTATATCTGTAAAGTAATTCTGATGCAATATTTAAATATCTGATTTAAAATGGTTTCACAAAATTATGTTCACAAGTTAAAAATTAGAGTTTTATATATGGATGAAGTATTTCTAAAAATTGTCAT
>SJYA01014671.1:0-10306 GCA_006410615.1 Neotragus moschatus
AGTCGTGTCCAACTCTTTGCGACCCCATGGACCACAGCACGCCAGACCTCCCTGTCCATCATCAACTCCCGGAGTTTACTCAAGCTCATGTCCATTGAGTCGGTGATGCCATCCAACCATTTCATCCCCTGTTGTCCCCTTCTCTTCCCATCTTCAATCTTTCCCAGCATCAGGGTCTTTTCAAATGAGATAAGAAAGCCTTCCTCAGTGATCAGTGCAAAGAAATAGAGGAAAACATCTCCTTCAACCAGCCACAAGTCTTCACCTTCCTGACCTGGACTCTGTCCTTGGTGTTCTTGTCCTGGCTTCCCACAGGATGGTGCCTGTGGGAGGGCGAGATGCAGGGAGCAGATGCCCGGCTCAGGGAGATTACGATTTGGAGACAGGCGAGTCCAGGTGCCAGGTAGCAGGAAGGACGCTAACATGCATCTCAGGATAGTTGGATGGGCCAAGAGGACAGCGTTCACCTTGTCTGGTCCCAGGTTTGTCCCGCAGGTACCAGGCGGAGTCCCGGCAGGGGAGAGACCCTCTCAAACCGTGCAACCGGGAAGATGTTGATACANACTCCCGGAGTTTACTCAAGCTCATGTCCATTGAGTCGGTGATGCCATCCAACCATTTCATCCCCTGTTGTCCCCTTCTCTTCCCATCTTCAATCTTTCCCAGCATCAGGGTCTTTTCAAATGAGATAAGAAAGCCTTCCTCAGTGATCAGTGCAAAGAAATAGAGGAAAACATCTCCTTCAACCAGCCACAAGTCTTCACCTTCCTGACCTGGACTCTGTCCTTGGTGTTCTTGTCCTGGCTTCCCACAGGATGGTGCCTGTGGGAGGGCAAGATGCAGGGAGCAGATGCCCGGCTCAGGGAGATTACGATTTGGAGACAGGCGAGTCCAGGTGCCGGGTAGCAGGAAGGACCCTAACATGCATCTCAGGATAGTTGGATGGGCCAAGAGGACAGCATTCACCTTGTCTGGTCCCAGGTTTGTCCTGCAGGTACCAGGCGGAGTCCCGGCAGGGGAGAGACCCTCTCAAACCGTGCAACCGGGAAGATGTTGATACAAAGACTACTCAGGTGTGGACAGTGCAAAACCTGGGGCTTGGTAGCAGGGGGAGCTGCTACTGCTTCCTCCCCAGAAGGTGGGGGGAGGCATGGCCACTGGACCTGATGAGGCAGGAGCATGCGTGGGGTATGGGATGATGGTGTTCCAGCAGAGGGAAGCAGCTAGTCCACAGCAACTATGTTTTTTTAAGTATCTTGTTTATTTATCTGTTTTTGGCTTTGCTGGGCCTTCATTGCTGCACGGGCTTTTCTCTAGTTGCGGCAAGCAGGGACTGCTCTCTAGTTGCGGTGTGCAGGCTTCTCACTGCGGTGGTTGCTGTTGTTGCAGAGCACGGGCCCTAGGGTGTGTGGGCTTCAGCAGTTGCAGCTCCCAGGCTGTAGAGCACAGCTCAGTCATTGCGGCACACGGGCTTAGTTGCTCTGTGGCATGAGAGATCTTCCTAGATCAGGGATCGAACCCTTATCTCTTGCATTGGCAGGCAGATTCTTTACCACTGAGCTACCAGGGAGGCCCTGTATATTTTCACTTCAGTTCAGTGGCTCAATTGTGTCTGATTCTTGATGACCCCATGGACTGCAGCACGCCAGGCCTCCCTGTCCATCACCAACTCCTGGAGCTCACTCAACTCATGTCCTTTGAGTCGGTGATGCCATCCAACCATCTCATTCTCTGTCATCCCCTTTTCCTGCCTTCAATCTTTCCCAGCATCAGGGTCTTTTCCAATGAGTCAGTTCTTCGCATCAGGTGGCCAAAGTATTGGAGTTTCAGCTTCAGAATCAGTCCTTATTATGACTTCCCCGGTGGCTCAGATGGTAAAGCATCTGCCTACAAAGCAGGAGACCTGGGTTCAGTCCCTGGGTTGGGAAGATATCCTGGAGAAGGAAATGACAATCCACTCTAGTTTTCTTGCCTGGAAAATCCCATGGACAGAGGAACCTTGTAGGCTATAGTCCATGGGGTCGCAAAGACTCGGACACGACTGAGAGACATTTACCTTACTACAGTAAGGCCAACAGATCAGGAGAGAACGGATTTTTTGCTATGCTCACAGATCCCAAAACAAGGGACAGGCACAGCATGGTGGGCCACGTGGCGAAGCACCAGGGTCGGTCAGGAGACAGAGGAGTAGGGAACCTGGCTGGGAGTCTTTCTTGTGGTTTCTATGGGAAGGAACAGGTGAGGCAGGGTAAGCCGCCTTGGGATGGGCTACNTCCTGGAGAAGGAAATGACAATCCACTCCAGTTTTCTTGCCTGGAAAATCCCATGGACAGAGGAACCTTGTAGGCTATAGTCCATGGGGTCGCAAAGACTCGGACACGACTGAGAGACATTTACCTTACTACAATAAGGCCAACAGATCAGGAGAGAATGGATTTTTTGCTATGCTCACAGATCCCAAAACAAGGGACAGGCACAGCATGGTGGGCCACGTGGGGAAGCACCAGGGTCGGTCAGGAGACAGAGGAGTAGGGAACCTGGCCGGGAGTCTTTCTTGTGGTTTCTATGGGAAGGAACAGGTGAGGCAGGGTAAGCCGCCTTGGGATGGGCTACTTTGAATGATTACATCAGGCTCTGGCGAGAGGTTGTCCCCCATTGTCTGATACCTGGGGGTCAGGACAGGTGGTTCAGAGTGTGTGGACCTCATAAAGGAGGTGGCTGGAGGGTGTGGGCTCTGGGTTGCTTGGTTTGCATCAGAAAGTGCACTTGTGAGTGAACTGCTTTTTATCTCTAGTAACGAGCTAGCCCAGTCCTCTAGGTAAGTGAAGCATCTGAGTAGAGAAAATAGAAGACCTGGTTAGTACACCACACAGAGAAGGAGTTGGGAAAAAGATGTCCACCCCTCACTCTCCTCTTGCCCTGGCATCTCCCACTTATGTTGCCCACTGACCAAACCCATCAGAAGGGCAGAGGATGAGGGGGGCAATCTATACAGTCAGCCTCCTGGGCCCGGAACAGGGAGAAGTGGGCCATAGTCAGTGGACATTAAACTGAGCTCATGGACAGTGAATGGATCAATGTAATCGGTCCAGCGTGATCCAAGCAATCGTGTTAGAGGAAGCCTCTCCTGATCTGTGTTTTGAGGGATGAATAAGCATTTTCCAGGGAGCGCCTGACAAACAGAAGCAGTTGCAAAGGCCTTGGGAATGAACACAATATGTATGGCAAACCTCAGCCTTTGCGGTATCGTTGGACTGTGGAATTTCCATGAAGGAGGGTGGCTGGCATGAACTAGATGCTCGGGGACTGTCTCTACCTTATGGCATTTCATTCTCTTGGGACCTGTCTACAAAGCAATAGTTCCTGGGTGTCAAATGCTTCCAATAGGAGCTTCTATAGAGTCGATGCTCAGTGAGCTTGGTCATCACAGCTATGACTGTGTTCAGGAGGAGGTGTAATAATATCACGTAGACTAATTCCCAGGGCTCTGGGGAGGTTCAGGTAAGATGATGCCTAAGGAAGTTCTTCGCAAATCAAAGGACCAACACAACCCACCTCATAAGCAATACGTGGTCTGCTGTCTGGATAGGGGAAATGGCCAAGGGATCAGGTCCAAGGACTCCAGTGCCCTGGGGCAGGCACACTGGCTGACCTGTTTGGACCTCATTGGCCTTATCAATCAAATCATCCAGAAGGACCAGGGAGGATGCCAGGGTTCATTTCTCATCTGTGATCTGCCTTGACTCCAAGCCTGTACTCCACGCCCAGTTTTCTGGCAAAGGGAGAAATAGACCTCTGGGCCCAAAGAATACAATACCCTTGGATGCCCCTGGCCATATAAGACGGTCTGAAAGGACTTTATCACCATGCACAGTGGCTGCCAAAGTCAGACCGAAACCCTTCCCAGGAAATTTTTGGCTCTGCCTGTGAGCAGCCCGTCTAGTGGGATTAATTTTAGCCCCTATGATGCTAGAGTCGTGCAAACAGAGACATATAAAACAGCACCCCCAAGCGTTCTCTCGGCAATAAATACTGAACTGGGCTGCATTTATGCACAGTGCGCGTCTGTCCCGCTACAAAAAGCGTGAAAGCCATTCCGAGTGGGAGCTGGAACGTTCGGAGGCTCCTGGTGCTGCTGGGCCCGACTCAAGGCGCTCACGCTCTCTTCCCAAGCTCGTTCCATCTTTCTGCTTGGCTTGCGGCTTTCCAGGCACAGGCTCCAGTCTTTGCAGGGCAGCCAGCCAAGGCGCAGGTGATCTGCAAGGTCTGTGGAAGCCCAAGCGGAACCATCTCCTCAGCTCCAAACAAGCCCACTGGGGAAGGGGCGCTTGGAAGAGTGTTTGCCTCCCGGGGTCTCTGGGCTGTAGCCTGCAATGCTGGAAACAGGTTTTGAGGCCATCTAGTTCCATCTGGAAATTTCAGAGGTTTTCAATGTCTTGATCAAGGTCATATGACAAATTAATGAAAAGAGTTGGCCTTTGTCATCATGGTGAAGGACCTTGGCTCAAGGATTTGGTATCGGAGAGTTCTGGGTTCGCACAAGTCCTCGTTTTGTGACCTCAAGTAAGTCATTTCCACTCTGTGATTTGGTTTGCTTGCTTGTAAAATAAATGATAGCAGCACTGTTTAATGGAAATTCTGGGAGAATTAACTGAGAGGGTGTGTGTTCAGACTAACCTCAGTGTCCGGCTGATGCTAAGTGCCAAAGAAATGGCAACTCCTGTTATGAGGATGTCTGAGTAGAAGCACATTCTAGTTGGGGCTACAGTCCATGGCGTCGCTAAAAGTTGGACATGACTGAGCGACTTCACTTTCGCTTTTCACTTTCATGCATTGGAGAAGGAGATGGCAACCCACTCCAGTGTTCTTGCCTGGAGAATCCCAGGGACGGGGGAGCCCTGGTGGGCTGTCGTCTATGGGGTCGCACAGAGTCGGAAACGACTGAAGCGACTTAGCAGCAGCAGCAGCAGAAACAAAGACAGCCAGATGTCCTTTGTTTGGAAGATAGTACCAGGAGAGCTGGACTATAAAGAAAGCTGAGCACTGAAGAACTGATGCTTTTGAACTGTGGTGTTGGAGAAAATTCTTGAGAGTCTCTTGGACTGCAAGGAAATCCAACCAGTCCATCCTAAAGGAGGTCAGTCCTGGGTGTTCATTAGAAGGACTGATGTTGAAGCTGAAACTCCAATACTTTGGCCACCTGATGCAAAGAGCTGACTCATTTGAAAAGACCTTGATGCTGCGAAAGATTGGGGGCAGGAGGAGAAGGGGACAACAGAGGATGAGATGGTTGAATGGCATCACCAACTCAATGGACATGGGTTTGGGTGGACTCCAGGAGTTGGTGATGGACAGGGAGGCCTGGCGTGCTGTGGTTCATGTCCCAAAGAGTAGGACACTACTGAGTGACTGAACTAAACTGAACTGAATACCAGGAAGCAGGAATGAGGAAACAAGGATTGTGAGACAAGAAAGGAAGAGAAACTATAGCAAGAGTCTGTTGTAGGTGCTACAGTGGCCAACAGGAGTCCAGTTCTGCCAGTTGACTTCATGGAGAATATTAAAAATCTTCACTGAAGGATTCTGAAAAGGATTATGTACGTGAAGAGTGAGAGCATGTAAATTACTGGGAAAACTCAGTGCTGTCTTACAATCAGTTACGGATTGATTGGGACAACAGAAACCACTCTGGGTACTTTTTTAATATTTATTTTTGTCTATTTGGCTGCACTGGGTCTTAGTTGCAGCACGTGGGTGGGCTCTTTCAGTTGAGGCATACTGGATTTTTAACTGTATTGTGAGGGGTCGTCAGTTGCAGCAGGTGAGATCTTATTCCCGGACCAGGGATCTAACCTGGACTCCCTGCATTGAGAGTGTGGAGTCTCTGCCACTGGACCACCAGGGAAGTCCCCTGATCCAGGTACTTTAATCAAGCAGCAGTGTGGTACAGAAATTGGAGATTTCCCTTGTCTTTGGAAAGGTGTGTGAGCCAAGCTCAGGAAGGGCATTTTTGAGGATTCTGCAGGTTCAGAGATCACGAGGAAGATGCCTGTGGCTTCGATCTGAGTGATGTTCAGGAGGATGCTCATAGCCGCAGTCAAAACCCTGTCTCTGTAACACCCTCTGAGCTGGAGATTAAACACTCCTTCCTTTCTTTCTTCCAGCTACATGCTGGTACTGCTCATAGGTAGACTCTAGCTGAGGGAAAGGGAGTCTAGGAAATGCAGTTTGCAGGCTTCATGGTGCTGGGTATATAAGGAAGAGCGTGGAATGGCTAGCCTGGTACTGGGAATGAACACACAATAATTGGCCTGGTCCTAGATGTCAATCCCTGCCCCCCAGATTTAACTGTGAATGCAAGGGAATGCCAATTAAATCCTCAAGAATTATAAGATTCACAAAGATGAATAAAGATCCAAAGATAATCAAGATAGGATTGAAGAAAAAGGAGGAAGTCGAGGAACAGGGGGAGGAGGAAGGGTGTGTTGGGGTTCCCATGATCACCTCCACTAGGAGGCTCACAGGACTCCACACACAGTCATCCTCCCACCTGTGATTTATCAAAATGGAAGGATCCAGAGCAAAGCCAGCAAAGGGAAAAGGCAGAAGGGCAGAGTCCAGAGGAAACCAGGAGCTCCTCTTCCAGTGGAGTCAGGCAGGGTGCATTTAATCTCTCCAGCAGTAGGTCGTAACAGGACATATGAACTGTTACCACCAGGAAAGACCATTTGAGACTAATAGCATCACTGACTCAGTGGACATGAATTTGAGCAAACTCCAGGAGCTAGTGAAGGACAGGGAAACCTGGCATGCTGCAGTCCGTGGAGTAACACAGAGTCTGACACAATTTAACAACTAAACAACACCCAAGTTTTTGTGGGGAGCTGGCCACAGAGGCATTCTCTGCCTGGCACATACCAAGACTCCAGATTTTCAGAAGAAAAGCAGGTGGTCAATATAAACAGTACTGTTTGTACAGATGGTTTCCACATGGTGAGACACTCTTATCGGTTGTGAAGACAGTGGAAACCTTCTGAAGTCCAAGTTCCCAGATGCCAACCCGGGGCCAGCTTTGCAAGCAAGCCTAGGATATCAGTCTCAAGCCTGCTGCATTTGCTCTTTTCTGTACAGAAGGAGTAGAGAAGGAAATGGTAATCCACTCCACTGTTCTTGCCTGGAGAATCCCACAAATGGAGGAGCCTGGAGGGCTGCAGTCCAGGGGGTCACAGGGAGTCGGACATGACAGGAGCAACTTTGCACGCACACATGTACAAAGGGAAACTGACTCTGCCAGATACAAACCTTCTTATAACACTATAGTAATAAAAATAATGCAGTGTTGGCCCACAGATAAGAAACATGTTAATGGAGACAACAGAGAAAATGCCAGAAGTAGATGCCCAGCCCTTATATTTTGGTACAAAGCTAGCATTACAGATCACTGGAGAAAGAGATTATTATTCAAGAAATAGCTTTGTAACCATGAAATTTTTTTATGCTGTTTTGTAAAAAATGGCTTTGTAACAATAAAAAACAAAATTAAATCTCTTTCTCATTCTATTCATAAAAATACCTGATTTCTGGGCAAAAGACTATAATATAAAAGAAAAAATACTTTAAAGAAAATATTATAAATTTAATACTGGTAAGAACATCTTAAAACACATAAAACAATAAAAAAAAAACCCTCATGATTAGATTTGACAGTAATTTCTTGGATATGACATTCAAGGAACAAATTGCAAGAGAAAACAATAGATAAAATGAGTTTCATCAAACTTAAAAACTTTTGTGCAGCAAAGGCCCTATCAACAGAATGAAAAGGAAATCCATGGAGTGGGAGAAAATATTTGCAGAAATCATATATCTTACAAAGGATTGCTTTCCAGAATATATAAAGAAATCCTACAACTCCACAAGACACAGCCCAGTTTTTAAAATGTGCAAAGGACTTGAATACAGTTTTTCAAAATGGTTATGAGAAAACAAACATCGTAACAGGAAATACATGGACAAAATGTACGGGAAAGCGTTCATAGAACAGCAAATCCAAATAGTCTATTAACAGCTTAGGAGTTGCTCATTCTCACTGGTAATCATAAAAGTGCACAAACAAACAATAATAATGTCATATTGCTGTTTCTCAACAGGCAAACAATGTTAAAATCTGATAATACCAACACTGACGGGCTGTGGGCAGATGGGAACTTTCACACAACAGCGGGAGCGAAAGCTGATGCAGCCATTCAAGAAAAATCTACCAATATTTAGTAAAATTGAAAGTGCACACACAGCCTGAAGAAGATAGCTTTAATATGCGTAACTGACAAAGGATTGCTTCTGAAAATATATGAAGAACTCTGTAGCAGCGTCCACACAGACATCTCATGGCTGGGTTGTAGCCCCTCTGACACCCTCCGTGAAGACGGAAGCCCCACTAAAGAAAACCGAGAAAGGCCATGAACTTGGGACTTCTCTAGGCCAGCTCGGGCTGCTGTAACAGGATACCATAGACTGGTGGGCTTGAAGGATAGCCTTTTTTTCTCATCATCTGGGAGACTAGAAATCCAAGATCAGAGTGCTGACATTATCAGTTTCTGGAGGGCTCCCTTCCTGGTTAATAGACATCCACCCTCTCAGTGAATCCTCAAACAGACGAGAGAGAAGCAAGTTCTCTCATGTCTCTTCTTGTTGCTGGTCAGTCTTGAGATCGGGTCTGACTCTGCGACACCATGAAGCAGCACGCCAGGCTCCTCTCCTTCACTGCCTCCCAAAGTTTGCTCAAATTCATGTGCGCTGGGTGGTGATGTATCCACCCATCTCATCCTCTGCCACCCTCTTTTCCTTTTGCCTTCAGTCTTTCCCAGCATCAGAGTCTTTTCCAATGAGCTGGGTCTTCACATCAGGTGGCTTAAGTAATGAAGCTTCAGTTTCAGCAGCAGTTCTTCCTGTGAATATTCAGGGTAGATTTCCTTAGGATTGACTGGTTTGATCTCCTTGCAGTTCAAAGGACTCTCAAGAGTCTTCTCCAGCACCACAGTCAGAAAGCATCAATTCTTCAGTGCTCAACCTTCTTTATGGACCAACTCTCAATCCGTACATGACTACTGGAAAGATTGTGGCTTTGACTACATGAACTTTGTCTGCAAATTGATGTCTCTGCTTTTTAATACGCTGTCGAGGTTTGTCATAGCTTTCCTTCCAAGGAGGAGTGCCTTCTTATAAAGGCACTGATGCCATCACACACACCCCCACACATCTCCCAAAGGCCCCATCTCCTACTACCATCACCTCTGGGTTGGGGATAAAAACATTGAATCCATAGCAACCCTGCTTCCTTTCCCTCTTAAAGCCTCAGTGTTCTCATCCATACAATGGGGGTGATATGAACATCTGCCTCATAGGGTTGTAGTGAAGAGTACACGGGCTGAGCTCTGCAGCTCCCAGCACACTGCGACCACTGGTCAATGTCAGTGCCTTCTGGTCATTAGCATGTACACTTACCCCAGACATTTACCAGCTATGAAGAGGAAAATCAAGCCTAGTAAATGTTTTCTTTGTCTATGACCTTTCTCTCCAATTAGAGATAAAACTCCAGGACTTCTTAAAAACAAGGAGATGTTACAACAGAGAATAAGCAGTGACTAATGCTTGTCATGACACAGATTTAATAACTGAGGCTCAGAGAGGGACTTGCTAAAGGTCACACGCACACAACTGAGAGGAGTTAAGAACCAGTCTTCTGGACCTTTCCTTGTCCTAGTTCCATACAGATTCTGCTTACCTTATTTNAACAGAGAATAAGCAGTGACTAATGCTTGTCATGACACAGATTTAATAACTGAGGCTCAGAGAGGGACTTGCTAAAGGTCACACGCACACAACTGAGAGGAGTTAAGAACCAGTCTTCTGGACCTTTCCTTGTCCTAGTTCCATACAGATTCTGCTTACCTTATTTTGCTTGTTCAGGTTTTGGGAACTTGCTCAATCCTATAGCTCCATAGATTTTTCTTCCAAATAAGCTCTCCTAGATCCCCACCCCAGGTCAGGTGATGAGCTCAGAGACAAAGGCCATGAGTTGAGGTTATGTTCCCTGACTCACACAGCAGAGGCTCACTGGGCAGGGTCTGGCTTGAGCTCTGGTGAGTCATTAAGCTTGGCCCAAGGTGGATGCTGGAGGGCAGCATTCCAAAGTTTCCCATCAGGAAGTACCCACAAGGGGCAGCTCAGGCTACAACGGGGTCCTGGGCTCTCAGGTGTCCCTGTGTTATTGTGTATACTTTTGCATATGCTTAAATATGCTGAG
>SJYA01014672.1:0-10307 GCA_006410615.1 Neotragus moschatus
GGTGTTTCTTGACTTCCTACTTTTGCATTCCAGTCTCCTAGAATGAAAAGGACATCTTTTTTGGGTGTTTGTTCTAAAAGGTCTTGTAAGTCTTCATAGGATTATTCGGCTTCAGCTTCTTCAGCATTACTGGTTGGGGCATAGACTTGGATTACCGTGATATTGAATGGTTTGAAATTGAATCACAGAACTCTAAATCCAGTACACTCAGAACTGATTGCAAAGATGATCATATATTGCTGTTAACAGTCAAATCTCTCACGTATTTTGTTCTCCCAGAAAGTCATAATGAAACCATGGTAATAAGTTGTATTGACCAGAATAAAAAATAGGATATTTAAGTTTGTTCTCTTCTCATTAAGAAGTCATAACAATCATGTCCTTTTCCTGGATATCAGAGAGCATGTCTGTACCCCTCTACTCTCTGGAGTTTTTAAGCTTCAGATTGGACAGAGGAGCAGAAGCTTCTGGTTATTGCTTCTGCTAACAGAGCAGTGGGCTGAGCACCCAAATGGGGGGCCACAACCTGGGTCTGGTCTGGGCTCTGCCACTCTCCAGCCTGATGACCCTAGCTACCTTTCCATTCCTCTAGGCTTCTGGGTTTTGTAAAATAGAGGCTTGGAACAGAGAGCTTTTCCGGATATTTCTGGCTCTACAATCACTAAATCTATACCAAGGCTTCTGAAAATATATATCCCCAGAGGAATGTAGCAATATAATTTGAGAAATGACCCTGAAAGGATGGTTGTATGTTAGTCACTAAGTCGTGTATGACTCTTGTGACTCCATAGACACAGACAGTATCCTGCCAGGTTAATAGGATTTCCCAGGCAAGAATACAGGAGTGGGTTGCCATTTCCTTCTCCAGGGGATCTTCTCTGACCCAGGGATCAAACCTGGGTCTCCTGCATTTCAGGTGAATTCTTTACCAACTAAGCCACCAGGGACGCCCAGTTGGGCCACCCTCTATGTCAGCCACCTGGTTCACTGGTTGCATCCTAAGGATGGTGATCACTTTTGATGTGTCAAGGCTTATGTAGAGTTGTTGTAAATATTGGCTCCCTCTTCACAGGCATCCCAGTCAAGAGCTGGAAAGTATGCCTTTGTGCCCTGATGCCAGCTTCTGAGCCCTGGCAATGATGGCCTGTGGGTTTATTTAAACCCTCAAACAAAACATAATGACTGTATTTGGACTTGGGTTTATTTTGAGGTTCTGGGAACTCCTTCCTCTGACAGTGAAGGCAAATGCTGGCGTTAGAGGAAGTAAAGAGCTGCCTAGACTGATCATGTGAAGCTGTATAGATGAATTGCAATCTGCTGGGTTCAACTGGTTGCAACACACCGAGAAAGTGCTATTTGAAATGGGCCATTTGCAGGTGTGTTATTCTGAACTGTTTCTCAAAAAAAAATATGGTAAGGTCCTGAATCCCAGCTCTTCTGTATGTGATCTTATGGGGAAATAGGGTCTCTGCAGATGCAATTAGTTAAGAGTAGGTCATTACTGGAGTAAGGTGGGCCCTTAATCCAATACGACTGATGTCCTTATAAGAAAACAGCGAAAAAATAGGAGAACACCATGTGGAAACAGGCAGAGGTTGGATGTATGAAGTTGGAAACCACATTAGAAAAACCAGTACACAGGGGTTGTATGCCTGTGCAGAGAGCCAGGTGAAAATTGCCCTTGGCCATCACAGGCTCTCTCTTCATGAAAAAGGCATCAAAGAAATGCTTTAGCCTTTTGAATGTAATTGAATGTTCATCAGTATTTAAAATCTCAAGACAGGCCAGTCAGTGAAATGGAACATTTATACTTTTATAGGTGAATCCCTGCCATCAATTCATCTATGTTTAAAATATTAAAGTTTGCTTCTTGGGCCTTGTTGACGATCTGTTGACAAAGTTATTTAGTTATTTACCATGTGTCAAGAAGTATGCTAAGTACTAGGGGCATGGAGATCAATGGGGAACACTATGGACCCTGGTTCTTCCCTCATAGAGTTCACACTCTTGTGAGAAACACAGAAATGCAATATTTATTATGACTAGAAAACTAAAAGAGTGTGAGCCTGGAAAGAAAAACCATAGACAAGTTCAGAGTGCCATGTCAGCATGTAATGGGAAATCTGACTGGTGATGGTATGCTGGTAAATGTTAACACTTGCTCTCCAAAAAGCACACATGGTTTGTAGCCTTTGGCCAGATACTCCCACCATGATGGATTTCAAGTCTATCCCTGTCACCAGGGAAGAGGTGGGATGGGATGTACAATAGCAGACTATTACATTCTATTTCTATGTAGAGAATGCCTCAAGAAGGTAACAGTGAACTTAATGCGAAATTAGGATGTCAAGAGTTCCAAGCGTTTATTGCCTTGATTTTTAATATAATTTATCTAATTGTGTTTGCTGCTGCTGCTAAGTTGCTTCAGTTGTGTCTGACTCTGTGTGACCCCATAGACAGCATTTTACCAGGCTCCCCCGTCCCTGGGATTCTCCAGGCAAGAACACCGGAGTGGGTTGCCATTTCCTTCTCCAGTGCATGAGAGTGAAAAGTGAAAGTGAAGTCACTCAGTCATGTCTGACTCTTAGCGACACCATGGACTGCAGCCTGCCAGACTCCTCCGCTCATAGGATTTTTCAAGGCAAGAGTACTGGAGTGGGGGTGCCATTGCCTTCTCCGAATTGTGTTTACATAATTCAATTTTTACTCGTGGCTGTTTAATATCCAGCTTGCAAAACTCCATCTCTCGCAAGTGGGAACACATTTGGAGCCAGGGGTTAAGGAAGGCTTTCCTGGGGAGGTGACACTGACCCTGAAAGATGAACTGGAATTAGCGAAATGAGCCATACAGAAGGGGTGAGGACACCCTCCCCAGGCAGGAGCATTAGCAGGTAAGCAAGTCCTAGGACCAAAGAGGGCCTGGCATACTTGAGAAACGACAGCAAAGATGTGAGGGAAAATGTGGAAAGTGAGACTAAAGAGAAAGACAGGGACCTAATTATGCAGAACCTCGTAGCCTATGGAGAGGGTTTTGGACTTTATCCTGAGCCCAGTGGGAAACTATTGAAGGTTTAAGCAGGAAAGTGACAATCGGATTTAAGTATTTATTATTATTCTCTGAAAGTGAAAGTTGCTCAGTTGTGTCCAACTGTTTGTGACCCCCTGGACTGTAGTCCATGGAATTCTCCAGGCCAGAATACTGAGTGGGTAGCCTTTCCCTGTTCCAGGGGATCTTCCCAACCCAGTGATTGAACCCAGGTCTCCTGCATTGCAGGCGGATTCTTTACCAGCTGAGCCATGCAGGAGGTAAAGGATTTAAAAGTGGATGAAAGACACAAGCAACAAAAGAAAAGCATAAATAAATTGGTCTTCATAAAAATTAACAACTTTTGTAGATCAAAGGAGGCTGCCAAGAGAGTAAAAAGACAATCCACAGAATGGAGAAAATACTCGACAGTCATCTTAGTGGTAAAGAAGCTCCCTGCAATGCAGGGGACTGGGGTTCCATCCCTGGGTGGATGAGATCCCTTGGAGGAGGAAATGGCAACGCAGTCCTGTATTCTTGCCTGGAGAATCCATGGATGGAGGAGTCCAGTGGACTACAGTCCATGGGCAAACAAAAGAGTCAGACAGGACTTCGGGACTAAACAGCAACAGAGACCTGATAGGGGCCTACTGTCTAGAATATAGAAAGGACTCTCACACCTCAACAACAAGAAACCAAACAGGCCAAGGAAAAAGGGGAAACAACTTGAGTAGACATTTCCCCTAAGAAGACATACAAATGGCCACAAGACATGACAAGATGCTGAGTGCCATTCATCACTAGGGAAACATAAATCGAAGCTGAAGTGAGATACCGCTTCACAATCCTTAGGATGGCTATACTTAAAACAAAATAGGAAAGAACGTGTGTGATGAAGATGTGGAGTAATTGGAACCCTTCAGTTTCTGGTGGGAATGTAAAATTGTGCAGCCACTATCAAAAAATGTTGGCAGTACCCCAGTAAGCTTAAACGCAGACTACCATATGACCAAGCAAATCCACTCAGCAATACATATCCTCCCCCCAGACTGAAAACAGATGTTATGACACACACTTGTACTAAGTGTTCATAGCAACACTATTCACGATAGTCAAACGTGGAAACAATCCGAACGTCCCTCAGTGAACAAATGGTTAAACAAAATACGGTATATGCACACACTTGAATTTATTTGGCCGTGAAAGGGAACCCAGTACTGATGTGTGCTGCAATACAGAAGGGCCTTGAAAACATCACGCTGAATGAGGGAAGCCAGATGCAAAAAGCCACATACTGTATGATTTCACTTACATGAAATATCCAGAATAGACAAATTCATAGTAGATTAGTGGTTGCCAGGAGCCAAGGGTAGGGGAGAATAAGAACTGTTGCTTAATGAGACTGGGGTTCCTTCAGGGGTGAGGGTGATCATGAAACATGAAAACACTTGGAAACCCTTAAAAATGTCAAACAAAATAATGATGATGCTTGCACAATTTTGTGAATGTGCTAAATGCCACCAAACTTACCCTTTGGTTAAAACACTAAATTTTATATTGATGTGGACTTTACCACAATGAGAAAAAAAATTGGAAGCAAGAACTCTGTTAGAAAATGTTTGGTTAGAAGAATCCCCAGGAGTCCAAGGTTAGGACTCAGGGCTTCCACTGCTGGGGGGCTGGGTTTGATCTCTGGTGGGGGAACTAAGACCCCACAAAAAAAGGGAAATTTTGATTGGTAGAATTAGGGGAACTTGGTTTTTGATCAGTCTTAACTGCAGGAGTGGTGATGCCATTTAGCAAAATAGGAAATCTCAAAGGGCGAAATGGAAAGATCCTGAATTCCCTTTGGGGCATGTTGAGACTGAAATGCCAGAGAGAATCTTAGCAGAATTTCGGGAAGGCAGCTGGCCCCTGGGCTGTCTTCCTTCGGCTTGTCCCCTACATCTCCAGGTGTCGGTTGCACCTCCAGGCTTCCTGTCCATGTGTCAGAAAAGAAGGTGTGGAGGAGCGGGTGCCGGAAGATAGGGGAGAAAGCATTCCCCGAAACCTCCAGCTCCTCTCGCATTGATCAGATGAGGGTCACATGGGCACGCTTGCTGCAAGGGATTGTAGAGAGTGATTGTGCTGGCACGGTGCATGCCTTAATGAAACCGTAATTCTGTTTTTGAGGAAGAAACTGGAATGGATATCAAGTGGGCAAGTATCAGAGTCCACCAGGTGGTGTAACTAACGTCATGAGCAATTCCAGCAGGAGTTGGACAGGAAGGCTGGGAAATAATACCGGCTGGAGATTCAGTATCCTCTGAACTTGTTGCTGAGGCTCAGTGATTGCCACTCCTTTCATCTTTCCTCAGAGCTCATTTAGATTTTTCAAAGCTTAATCATTCTAGTAACTTTTCCGCGAGTCACTGTGACTTTCCAGCATCTCCTATGAGCCCAGATTTAAAGTCGCCCTTCTGGTAAGGAAGAAGGGTGTGTAGAAAGCAGCCTCCCTCCCAGCACGCGGAGCCAGGAAGCTTTCTCAGGCTCCCGTGGTTTGGAGAAACATTCATGCTCCTCTCATACCTCAGTTAGAATTTTCATTGTTTGGCCTTTGCTCAAAGAGAATGAAACTTTCTGCTCTTCAGAAGTAAGCCTAATCTAAAACAAATTTAAAGTTACCAAAAAAAAAAAAACCCCAAAACTCCATGCCATTTAAAAAACGGCAACCCACACAGCATGACTGAGTTGTTGCATTTCACTTTTAACATGTGAATACCCTTGGAAACCTCAGGACTGAAATGTCTGCTAGTATTCCAGCCGTGTGAATTCAGACAGGCAGTGGCAGTGAAGGGAAGTAGACACTGGCTCCTGGAAGTGAGACTACACTTAAGAATTACTGTTGGGGCGAGTGATGTCCTTTTCTTTTACTTGCTTCAAGAGACCAGTGAGTTTCATGTTTGCTGAGACTCTCCGAGAAAATATCACCTTTCTTTCCTGCACCACAAGGCTCTGTTGCCTCATTTATAAAACATACAACCGTTCCTTTAGGTAATTCCACTTGCAAGCATGAAATTCCACTCTGTGCTATTTTTTTTTTTCTCTTTGTTGTTTTAAGGAAATACAATTTAGAATGTAAAAAATTAAAATGGCAGACTGTCTTATGGCAACCTGGAAAGAGCTCTGCTTTGCTAATGAGAACACTGTGGTTCTTGTCATGGATCTCCTGACAGATCTGGGCAACGTCCACTTTTCTGGGTTTCTATTTCCCTCATTTGGGAAAAAAAATGGGGGGAAGGGTGGTTGGGAAGAGTTTAGTGGCTAATCCCCAAGGTCTCTTCAAACTTTAATATGCTATGATTTTTATTATGTAAGCCAAGATGTTGGGTAAATATAGTATTAAATTTTGCTTCCAGCTGCAAATATGGGAAAATTACTTGTTTTGGATTAATTAGATTTTTTTTCATAATCAATGATTTGGAGATAAACAGCCATTGGTTAAATGGCTTAACAACATCAGGGAGAACATCTTTTTCCAGCCAGTTTTCTAGAGGTATAATTGACATGGAGGAGACTCAGCATAATTTAAATATATAATATGATAAATTTTGACATTTGTATATATCCATGAAACCATCACAGTTCTGACAATAGTAAACATGTCTGTCACCCTCAAAAGTTTACTCCTTCTTTTGTGTTATCCCTTCTTCCTGTCGGTCCCCACATTCTTCTGTTCTGTTCTATTCAGTCACGTCCAACTCTTTACGACTCCATGGACTGCAGCACTCCAGGCTTCCCTGTCCATCACCAAATCCTGGAGCATGCTCAGACTTATGTCCATCAAGTAGGTGGGGCCATCCAACCATCTCATCCTCTGTCGTCCCCTTCTCCTCCCCCAGCATCAGGGCCTTTTCCAGTGAGTCAGCTCTTGACATCAGATGGCCAAAATATTGGAGCTTCAGCATCAGCATCAGTCCCTTCCAATGAATTATCAGGGTTGATTTCCTTTAGGATGGACTGGTTTGATCTTCTTGCTGTCCAGGGGACTGTCAAAAGTCTTCTCCAACACCACAGTTCAAAAGCATCAATTCCGCTGCACTCAGCTCTCACATCTGTACATGCCTACTGGAAAAACCATAGCTTTGAGTAGATGGACCTTTGTTGGCAAAGTAATGTCTCTGCTTTTTAATACGCTGTCTAGGTTTGCCATCGCTTTTCCTCCAAGGAGCAACTGTCTTTCAATTTCATGGCTGCAGTCACCATCTGCAGTGATTTTGGAGCCCCCCCAAAATAAAGTCTCTCACTCTTTCCATTGTTTCTTCATCTATTTGCCATGAACTGATGTGACCAGATGCGATGATCTTAATTTTCTGAATGTTGAGTTTTAAGCCAGCTTTTTCACTCTCTTCTTTCACCTTCATCAAGAGGCTCTTTAATTCTTCTTTGGTTTCTGCCCTGAGGGTGATGTCATCTGCATATCTGAGGTTATTGATATTTCTCCCAGCAATCTTGATTCCAGCTTGTGATTCATTCAGTCTGGCATTTCACATGATGTACTCTGCATATAAGTTAAGTAAGCAGGATGATAATATACAGCCTTGAGGTACTCCTTTCCCGATTTTGAATCAGCCTGTTGTTCCATGTCCCCACACTCCTCACACAACCATTAATCTGCTTTCTGTCACTATAGATTAGTTTGTATTTTCTCGAATTTTATATAAATATAATCAACAGTATGGACTCCTTTCTTCTGACTTCTTTCACTCAGCATAATTATTTTAAGGTCCGTTCATGTTGTAGCATCAAGTCAATAGTTGATTCTTTTTATTTCTTGTAGTATCCCATTGTATGGCTATATCACAGACTGTTTATCCATTCACTTCTTGAAGGGTATTTGGTATGTTGTCAGTTTTTTGCTATTACAAATAAAGTTTCTATGAATCTTTGCATAAAAATCTCCCTGTAGACATTTATTTCTTTTCTTCTTGGATAAATACCTGAAAATAGAGTGGCAGGATCATATGGTAAATAACTTCTTTTTTTAAAGTGAAAGTGAAGTCGCTCAGTCGTGTCTGACTCTTTGTGACCCCATGGACTGCAGCCCACCAGGCTCCTCCATCCATGGAATTTTCTAGGCAAGAGTACTGGAGTGGGGTGCCATTTCCTTCTCTAGGGGATCTTTTGTTTCTAACATGGTTTCACTATTTTAACTTCTCACCAGTACAGTATGAGTGTTCCCACTCTTCATCCTTCAGTCAACACTTGGTGTGATATTAAAAAAAAAAAATCTTCACCATTCTAATAGGTTTGCAGTGGTATCACATTGTGTTTTCAATTTGTGTTTCCCTAACATTTTTCTCTTTCTGTGTTTGTTTCCTTGTGTTTTACTAGTGAAGCATCTGTCCAAAATGTTGCCCATCATTGATTGGACTTTTGTTTCCTTTTTATCAGGTTTTAAAAGTTCTTTGTGTGTTCTGGAAACAAATCTTGTATAAGATATGTTATTTGCAAATGTTTTCTCCCAGTTTTTGGCTTGCCTGTTCATTCTCTTTGTGTTGTTCAAAAAGCAGATGTTTTTTATTTTAAAAAGTATTTCTTTCTTTATTCATTCTGGCTGTGCCACTTCTTAGTGGCAGCACTCTGGATCTTATAGGATCTTTGTTCCGGCGTGCAGACTCTTATTTGTGCCATTTGGGATCCAGTTCCCTGATCAGGGAATGAACCTTGGCCCCCCTTGAATTGGAAGCATGGAGTCTTAGCCACTGGACTAAGAGGGAAGTCCCCAGATGTTTTTTTATTTTCATAAGATTCAATTTATAAATTATTTCTTTTATGAATTATGCTTTTACTATAGTATCTAGAAACCTTTGTGTAACCCAAAGTCACCCTGAGTTCCTATACTTTCTTCTAGAAGATTTTTTTTTTAATGTAGTTTTAGGTTTTACATGTAAGTCTATGATCTATTTTGAGTTAATTGTGTATATAGTATGAGGTAGGGTTCAGGGGTAAGGAATTCACCTGCAGTGCTGGAGACACAAAAGATGTGGGTTTGATCCCTGGCTTAGGAAGATCCCCTGGAGGAGAAACTGGCAACCCACTCCAGGAATCTTGCCGAAAGAATCTCATGGGCATTGAAAACTGGTGGGCTATAACCCAAAGTGTTGCAAAGAGTCAGACATGACTGAGAGCGCACACACACAAGGCTCAGAATCCACTTTTTCTTCTTGCATAGGGATATTTAGTTATTCTGAAGTCATCTTTCTATACTGAACTGCTTTTGGAATTTTGTGAAAAATCAGTTATTGGTATAGGTATGGGCTTATTTTTGGTCTCTCCATTCAGTTTCATTCATCTGTTTATCTAACTGTGCCATTATCATCCTGTCTCGATTATGGTAGGTTTGTTCTGTACTACAATATGAATTTTAGAATCAATTTGTCAATTTCTACAAAAAAAGCATCCTAGGATTTTGATTGAGATTCATCAAATCTACAGTTTGGGAAGGAATGGCATTGTAGTAATAACTGAGTTTTCAGACCCATAAACACAACTGATTTGTCCATTTAACTTATGAATTTTCTTTTAATATTTATAGTATACAGGTGTTGAACACTTCCATTAGATTTATCTTTAAATATTTTAAATATTTTGTGCTATAGTAATTGGTATTGTTTTTTATACTTTCAATATTTGATTGTCCATTGCTAGTATATAGAAATAAAATAGATTTTTATAGATTATGCATGTATTCTTGCAACCTTGCCAAACTCACCTTTATATTTNTGTTGAACACTTCCATTAGATTTATCTTTAAATATTTTAAATATTTTGTGCTATAGTAATTGGTATTGTTTTTTATACTTTCAATATTTGATTGTCCATTGCTAGTATATAGAAATAAAATAGATTTTTATAGATTATGCATGTATTCTTGCAACCTTGCCAAACTCACCTTTATATTTCAGTAGCTTTCTTATAGATTGCACAGAGTTGTCTGTGTATGTATGTAAATAGATTTCTTTCTTTCTTTTCAATATGAATGTTTTTTCTTTGTTTTCCATTTTCTTTGTTTATTTTTGCCTAATTGCACTGCCCTCAATGGCAGTGTTGGACAGAACTGTTGAGAGTGGTCATCTTTGTCCTGTTTCTGATCTTAGGAAGACACTAGTCAGTCTTCCATTGAGCATGATATTCAGTTCAGTTCAGTCACTCAGTCGTGTCTGACCCTTTCTGACCCCATGAATCACAGCGCGCCAGGCCTCCCTGTCCATCACCAACTCCCGGAGTTCACTCAGACTCA
>SJYA01014673.1:0-10152 GCA_006410615.1 Neotragus moschatus
TTTACCGTCTGAGCCAAGAACTATACAAAAAAGGTCTAAATGACCCAGATAACCACAGTGGTATGGTCACTCATCTAGAGCCAGACATCCTGGAGTGCGAAGTCAGCTGGGCCTTAAGGAAGCATTACTAGGAACAAAGCTACTGGAGGTGATACAATTCCAGCTGAGCTATTTCATATCCTAAAAGATGATGCTGTTCAAGTGCTGCACTTAACATGCCAGCAAATTTGATAACTCAGCAATGCCCATAGGACTGGAAATGGTCAGATTTCATTCCAATCCCTAAGAAGGTCAGTGCCAAAGAATGCTCAAACTACTGGACAGTTGCACTCATTTTGCATGCTAGTAATATACTCAAGATCCTTCTAGCTATGCTTCAGCACTACATAACCAAGAAGTTCCAGATATACAAGCTGGGTTTAAAAAAGGCAGAGCAACCAGAGATCAAATTGAAAACATTCGTTGGATCATAGGGAAAAGACGGGAATTCCAAAAAAACATCTACTTCTACTTCACTGCACAAAACCCTTTGACTATATGGATCACAACAAACTGGAAAATTCTTAAAGAGATAAAAACATCAGATCACCTTACATGTTTCCTGAGAAACCTGTATGTGGGTCTAGAAAGCAACAGTTAGAACCTTACATGGAACAACTGACTTGTTCAAAATTGGGAAAGGAGTATGACAAGACTATATATTGTCACCCTGTTTATTCAAGTGATAGTCTCATTCAAAAGTTTAGTATGAGCAAACATACTCACTAATGATTCAAACTGACAAATGCAATTTGGAGTTATTAGCAAGAATGAAATTGAAGGAAATGGCTATTGTTTTAAAGATGTAATCTCCTAAATTGAGATTGAAATTTTTCTTTTAGAAAAGTAAAGTCTCTACAACCACAGCCCAGATCAAGGCTGACTAAGAATGAATGAACATAATGCAGAGACACCAATATAAGGAAAGCAAAAATTTCAACAGCAAGATTGTCACTGGAGTCCTAGACTAGGAGTTAGCCAAAGCCAACTGATGAAATAGGCTAGGGTTGTCCTCAGAGTTACTTTCTCCTTCTTCCTGCTTTCTATGTTCCTAGTATGTTTATGAAAGAGGCCTGATCACTCACATTAATAATTTTCATGTCAATGACTTAATATTTACCCAGCAAAGAGCATTTTTGTTTTAAAAGAGGCATAGCGAGAGCAATGCTTAATTCAAATAAGTCATTAGGGCATATTTTCAGGAAGCTATAATGAATCAGTGAATGGCACACTGTATGGTAGTGACTTCTCTAATCCACCTCTATTCATATACACAAGTCACTACCACTAACTCCATCTCTTTGCATAATCTGCTCCAAAATAAGTTGAGTATGATAATTAGGATTGTTTAGAACTTCAAAATACCCTTATAATGCCTCAAATATTAGGAATTTGGGACTATAGCTTCTAAAAGCACATTCAGAGTTATATTTCTATAACTTAAAGAATAAGATTTCCTTTGAGGTCCTGTTACTAAAAGGTAATATAGAAACTTTTGACTGAATGTAAATGTTAATTGAAGTTAAAGTGGTATTATTAAAAGTTTGAATAGTCATGTGAGAAGAGGTTAAATAAAGTATTCTTATTTTAAATAAAAAAGAAAAAGAGAAAAACTTAAAAAAAATTGAAGATATTGAATGATGGTGGGTTGTTTTTCTATTGTTTCAAAATTAATAAAACACATGCATTAAATGTCAAAAGATGTAGAAACATATTTCCAGTCTACCTTCTTGGAAAGTTTAATAAAAACATAATCCTAGCTCTTTATACAAGGTTAGAGTAATCAAATTTGCCGAAAGGCAACAAGTCAGTACAGGTACTTGTATTCTGCTTCATTCAAGCAGTGTATTTTTCCCTTACAAATCACAACAGCTAGTTTGAGTTACATATGAATGTTCTTCTCCCTAAGAAATCTGAGTTGAATCCTGTCAAGTGAAGAGTATAAAAATGGTTCCATTTACAATAAAGTCTTCACACAAAATTCATGGAGCTTCTGGAGTTCTTGTGCATAGCTATCCTGAAAAGTCAGCTACAACAAATTGTGGTTCAATCACTATGAAGCTACCAAAATTAGGCATATCATATATTCTTATAGAAGACCTATGTTTGTACTTAATAAATGAGGATAAATATTTTAAATAAAGTCATTTAATCATAATTTTTAAGATCTAGAAGGAAAGATCTTGATGACACTTAACACTTTATAGTTCTTTTTAACACTTAAAATCTATTTTAAAGACTGCTTGTTCTGCCAAAATGACAAACTAGGTACTGTATTACTGACCTTCCTACATAACTAAAAATTCTAGATAAAACGCTATTCAAAATCTCCCTAAACCTGTGAAAGCATGAGTAAAGCATTTTCATGGCTGAGCAAAGGCGGGAATCTAGACAGATAAGCAGGAGTCTAAATAAAATCAGTCTTCAACTTAGGGCATGTGGCAAGCTTGGTTGATCTGGCTACTGAAATTTTTTGTCAAGTAGGGCTCAGAGAACAGAAGACACAATCCAAGATTCAGGCAAACTGGAAAGTATAATAGAATAACCCCACAAAAATCTGAGATTCCCAAATTTGGGATTCATATCACCACAGGTAATTTCACAAAAACTGATTTTCAGAAAGCTTGAACCAAAGTAGAAGGGGAAAAAAATTAAGATCCTCTGAAGTCTCATAAGCAAAAATTTTCTCTAAAGTACCTCTGCATTGTAAATTTATATTACCATGGTGGTCCAATAAACTTCAGCAGAAAATTTAGTTTAAACTTGTTCAGAACTGTTACTACTCCCAGACATTCAACAGAAACAAAAAAAAAAAATCTTTTGATTCATTAAAAGAACAAATAACACCAATCTTCTACAAAAAAAACAAACAAACAAACAAAAAAAAACCAACAAGAACAATAAAAGAAGAAAAGTTTAGGCCTACTTAACTACTGAACATAAAAACAAAAATTTCAAACTACTTATCGATAAACTGAATATAAGGATGTAAGAATAATAATAGATTGTGTTCAAATTGGGTTCACCCCCAAAATACAAAGTCAGTTAATATTAGTAGACCAGTTATTCTAATGTAGGGATCTAATAGAAGCAGAAGATATTAAGAAGAGGTGGCAAGAATACACAGAACTGTGCAAAAAAGATCTTCATGACCCAGATAATCACGATGGTGTGATCACTCACCTAGAGCCAGACACCCTGGAATATGAAGTCAAATGGGCCTTAGGAAGCATCTCTACAAACACAGCTAATGGAAGTGATGGAATTCCAGTTGAGCTATTTCAAATCCTGAAAGATGATGCAGTGAAAGTGCTGCACTCAATATGCCAGCAAATTTGGAAAACTCAGCAGTGGCCACAGGACTGGAAAAGGTCAGTTTCATTCCAATCCCAAAGAAGCACAATGCCAAAGAATGCTCAATTTCACTCATCTCACACACTAGTAAAGTAATGATTAAAATTCTCCAAGTCAGGCTTCAGCAGTAGGTGAACTATGAAATTCCACATGTTCAAGCTGGTTTTAGAAAAGGCATAGGAAGCAGAGATCAAATTGCCAACATCCTCTGGATCATCAAAAAAGCAAAAGAGTTTCAGGAAAACATCTATTTCTGTTTTATTGACTATGCCAAAACATGACTGTGTGGATCACAACAAACTGTGGAAAATTATGAGAGATGGGAATATGAGACCACCTGACCTGCCTCCTGAGAAACCTGTATGCAGGTCAGGAAACAACAGTTAGAACTGGACATGGAACAATAGGTTGGTTCCAAATAGGAAAAGGAGTACGTCAAGGCTGTATATTATCACCCTGCTTATTTAACTTATATGCAGAATACATCATGAGAAATGCTGGGCTGGAGGAAGCACAAGCTAGAATCAAGATTACTGGGAGAAATAGCAATATCTTCAGATATGCAAATGACACCACCCTTATGGCAGAAAGTGAAAGGAAACTAAAGAGCCTCTTGATGAAAGTGAAAGAGGAGGTTGAAAAAGCTGGCTTTAACCTCAACATTCAGAAAACTAAGATCATGGCATCCAGTCGCATCACTTCATGGCAAATAGATGGGGAAATAGTAGAATCTGTGGCTGGCTTTAGTTTTCTGGGCTCCAGAATCACTGCAGATGGTGACTGCAGCCATGAAATTAAAAGACGTTTACTCCTTGAGAGGAAAGTTATGACCAACCTAGATAGCATATTGAAAAGCAGAGACATTACTTTGTCAACAAAGGTCCATCTAGTCAAGGCTATGGTTTTTCCAGTGGTCATGTATGGATGTGAGAGTTGCACTATAAAGAAAGCTGAGCACCGAAGAATTGATGCTTTTGAACTGTAGTGTTGGAAAAGATTCTTGAGAATCCCTTGGACTGCAAGCAGATCCAACTGCTCCATCTTAAATTAGATCAGTCCTCAATATTCATTGTAAGGACTGATGCTGAAGCTGAAACTCCAATACTTTGGCCACCTGATGCAAAGAGCTGACTCATTTGAAAAGACCCTGCTGCTGGGAAAGATTGAGGGCAGGAGGAGAAGGGGATGACAGAGGATGAGATGGTTGGATGTCATCACTGACCTCATGGGCATAGGTTTGGGTGGACTCTGGGAGTTGGTGATGGACAGGGAGGCCTGGCGTGCTGCAGTTCATGGGGTCGCAAGAGTCAGACACAACTGAGTGACTGAACTGAACTGAAATGTACTAAACTGAAAAGGTGAAATAAAGATAATTATATCATCTCAGGAAAGGCAGAATTCCTTAATCCAATTAAACAGCATCTATTCTGTAAAATAGACACCTAGTAGCATAATTGATCGGAGAAAGCAATGGCAACCCACTCCAGTACTCTTGCCTGGAAAATCCCATGGACGGAGAAGCCTGATAGGCTGCAGTCCATGGGGTCGCTAAGAATCGGACACAACTGAACGACTTCACTTTCACTTTTTACTTTCATGTATTGGAGAAGGTAATAGCAACCCACTCCAGTGTTCTTGCCTGAAGAATCACATTGATGGGGGAAGCCTGGTGAGCTGCTGTCTATGGGGTTGCACAGAGTCGGACATGACTGAAGCGACTTAGCAACAGCAGCAGCAGCAGTAGCATAATTGATAAATAATTGAAAACTTTCTCTTGAAAACTGAGAACAGAGTAAGCCAGTCCTCAGTTATCACTTCTATGAATCACTGGAAGATATCAGCACACAAGACAATATAAAACTAAAAGCATAGGAATTATACATGAAAAAACAAAACTATATTTTTATTGCCGATGGTTTGATTACTTATGTGAAAAATATACTATAAATTATTACAATTAATGAGAGACTGGAGAAGATTTTGAATAAAAAGTAACTACATCAAAGATCAAATACATTTCTATACAACAACATCAAATGACTTAAAAGAGAAATTTTATAAAATGGTACATCCAAATGTCATCAGAAATAGAAAATATATACAAGTAAATCTGTCAAAACATGCAGAAAAATCGTTAGAGATAAAAAATATTAGAACAGTTTTAAAGAAAGCCCCAAAATTCAGATACATACCATGTTCATGGATTAGAAGACTCAATATCATAAAATAATTCTCTGTAAAGTAACCCATGCTGCTGCTAAGTCACTTCAGTCGTATCCAACTCTGTACGACCCCATAGACGGTAGCCCACCAGGCTCCCCCGTCTCTGGGATTCTCCAGGCAAGAACACTGGAGTGGGTTGCCATTTCCTTCTCTAAAGCATGAAAGTGAGAAGTGAAAGTGAAGTCGCTCAGTCGTGTCTGACTCTTAGTGACCCCATGGACTGGAGCCTAGCAGGCTCCTCCGCCCATGGGATTTTCCAGGCAAGAGTACTGGAGTGGGATGCCATTGCCTTCTCTGAAAGTAATCCATAGATTCAACGCAGTTCTAACTTAAATCTATACAGTGGGACATGATGAGTTGATTTCAAAGTTAATATAGATTAAAAAAGCTCAATCTGCTCCTGAAGAACCAAAATGTCAAGACTTGCATAACATCCAATATTTTGTGCAACTCAGAGAGAGTCAAACTTGCTTTGCTTTACAAAAAACACAAATGTACTTTACATCCTGTTTCATCCTTGGTTTATCTGTGCCAGTTTCTCACACGACTCAGCAGGCAGCCATGGAGACATCATCTTGGACTCTTCCTTTTCTTCTATATCTCCCGACCTCCACCCCAAGGCCATCCAGTTACTGACTGGTCTTTTAAACAGAACTCCTCTTTTACACAACTGCTGACACTGTGTAGATGCAAACACATATCCTTCTAGTCTTTTGTTTAATTTAAACTGGAGGATAATTACTGTACAGTATTGTGATGACCTCTGCCATACACCAATATGGATTGACCATAGGCATACATGTGAATCCTTCCTCCTGAACCCCCCTTACACCTTCCTCCCCACCCCATCCCTCCAGGTTGTCACGAGCTTTGGGTTTCCTGTGTCATACATCAAACTCCAACTGGCTATCTGTTTTACATATATATATATGTAAAGTCAAGTCTCTCAAGTCATCCCACTCTCTCCTTCTTCCACTGTGTCCAAAAATCTGTTCTTTATATCTGTGTCTCCTTTGCTGGCCTGCATGTAGGATTGTCAGTATTAATATACGATATTCGTCTTCCTCTTTCTACTTACCTCACTCTGTATAATAGGCTCTAGATCCATCCACCCCATTAGAACTGACTCAAACACAGTCTTTTTCATGGCTGAGTAATATTCCATTGTGCAGATGTACCACAACTTCCTTATGCATTCATCTGCCTCTACCTTTCCTCCAACAAGTTTCCTTGCTCCTATTTGCTCCTTACTTTCTCCAGCAAATATATCAGACCATCTTTCACATCCTCACTTTTCTTTATAAAATATGGCTGTTATCAACCCAATGACCTATTTTAAACTTTAGTAAGGCCCCTTCCCACTGCCAAGAGGATCAAATTCACACCCTCAGCTAGGCATTAAACATTGCACCTGACAGAATCATTTCTTGTCAAAGCCCAAACCCTTACATACCTTGTCATCTGCCCAGAGTAGATTATTTACCATTTCCTGTACTTCATAAAAGTCAATGAACCTTTACAATTTGTTTTTATCTTAAGTTACTTCACTCTAAAGTTTTGCACCACATTTTCTCCAGGAAAAATATTATGGCACTTCAAGATTCAGCTCAGATGCCACCTTCCCTTACAGCTTTCTCTATTCCAAACATAATTAATTCTATCCTCTGTGTTACCACAGAGTAACAGAATACCACATAGTATTTTGTTTGCAGTATTTTGTTTTATCACACTTCCATACTGATAACTGAAACATATGTTGCTTTTATTCTGGAAGATAATGAACCCCTTAGAGTAAGGGAAAACATCTTTTTTTAATATAAATTTATTTATTTAAATTGGAGGTTAATTACTTTACAATATTGTATTGGTTTTTCCATACATCAACATGAATCCACCACAGGTATACACGTGTTCCCCATCCTGAACCCCCCTCCTTCCTCCCTCCCCGTACCATCCCTCTGGTCATCTCAGTGCACCAGCCCCAAGCATCCAATATCATACAACGAACCTGGACTGGCGATTCATTTCATATATGATATTATACGTTTCAATGCCATTCTCCCAAATCATCCCACCCTCTCCCTCTCCCACAGAGTCCAAAAGACAGTTTTATACATCTGTGTCTCTTTTGCTGTCTCGGAAAACATCTTATGTATGTACCCCAAGCATCTTCTTTGAACATATCAGGTGCAAAATACTCGTGTTAATTTACATCCATCCGTGTAGGGCATCAGAGCTTACCAAGACCTTGTGTGTTTTATCCTATCATGTTTTATGGACTAAGAATCACTACCCCCATGTTACAACTGAGAGAATTTAAGTTCAGAGATGTTCAGTAGGTAGACTGAGATAACATCTTAAACACAGAAGAGCTAAGACTTATGTCTAAGTCTCCTGACACAATATCCAGTGCTTTTTAAACAACATCATCTAGATCCATGTTAATTTCCATCATATTTCATTATTTACTATTATAAAAGTTCAAGAATGAAAACTTCCTTTGGTAAAGACTTGGTTGAGAATTTAAACCCTTTACTGGGGAAAAAAAAAAAACAAAAAAACTATACACAGGGACTTCTCTGATTGTCCAGTAGTAAAGAATCCACCTGCCACTGCAGGGGATATGGATTGAATACTTGGCCTGGGAAGATTCCACATGTCATGGGCAAACTAAGCCTGTGAGCCACAACTGCTGAAGCCCACATATCCTGAAGCCCATGCTCCATAAGGAGAAACCACTGCAACGAGAGGCCATGCACCACAACTAGAGAGTAGACCTCCCCCCCAGCAATGAAGGCCCATCACAGTTAAAAACAAGTAAACTAGGCATAAAATAAGCTAACTTATGATGAAAGGCATAGCTCCTTACTAGACAATTCAGTAAATCGGAAGTTTATGAAGTTTGATTTTGTGAAGATAATTAGCATCATGCTCTTATGCCAAGCAGAATGTTTTCAAGGATAGACATAAGTGATTGATAGAATGTATATTTTAATGTGTCATGTATTCAGTAAAATGCTTAAAGCCATAAAAACTTTCCTGACATTTCCTTGCCTAAATTTCTTGTTCTTTTGATTATTAATACTGACCTCAAACTTGAAAGAATTGGACTTTTCCCATCCAATGACTTTGTTCCACTCATCCGACATACAAAATCTGACTGAACGGTACTCAGTTCTGATGCTTGTGTGAGATTAACGTGCTCTGATAAGTAAATATGTGATACCCATATAACTTGTCACTGTTTTGACAGATTTTCACTGATTGATTAGGATTGGAAAAGAGGGAGGGGAAATTATTAATAAATGATTCCAACACTAATTTTGGCAAAGTCAAGTCAAAGTCCGTGAACTGCACAGCCCATCACAGCTACAACCTGGTGGCTGCCATGATTTGGTTGGAACCATGAGAAACCTCAGGCTTTCTCAAGACTGATCACTGAAGAGGTGCAAAATCTTTTCCCTTCCTCTCAGTGTACAGTGTGGGTCATTGCCTCTGTGATTTCCTGGAATAAAAAGGAGCTCTTGCTTTGATGTCAAAGACACCAGGATTCTGTAAGCTCTTGGACTTGAACAGGCTTGGAGTTTCTGTCTCAGAGACTGAGGGCAAGGAAAATCAAGGGATGTCCTCAAATTACACAGAAATACAACAGCAGAGCCAATAATAGAAATTACATTTCTTGTCTACCAGTCCATTTGTTTTCCAGTTCCCATACCCCTAGGAATTGTGTGAAGTCGCTCAGTAGGGTCTGACTCTTCAATCCCATGGACTGTAGTCTACCAGGCTTCTCCGTCCATGGGATTTTCCAGTACTGGAGTGGGTTGCCATTTCCTTCTCCAGAGGGTCTTCCTGACCCAGGGATCAAACCCAGGTCTCTTGCATTGCAGGCAGATGCTTTATCCTCTAAGCTACCAGAGAAAGGCCATATCACTACCCACATATAATTAAGTAAGGAAAGTAAAACTTACATTTGCTTTTTGAAACCATAGTGTAAGTAAAAAGTANCCATTTCCTTCTCCAGAGGGTCTTCCTGACCCAGGGATCAAACCCAGGTCTCTTGCATTGCAGGCAGATGCTTTATCCTCTAAGCTACCAGAGAAAGGCCATATCACTACCCACATATAATTAAGTAAGGAAAGTAAAACTTACATTTGCTTTTTGAAACCATAGTGTAAGTAAAAAGTATTTATTTTATCTATTTTATCATTTGTTTTGCTTCTCCTAATTTATAAACAGTTAACTACATACATTTCAATGCATTTAAGAATAAGAATATAGTGTAGGGGAGAGAAATGTACTCTGGTAGCTAATGTGGGAAAATATGACCAAAAAAAGTTGAAAATCCTAAATCAAGATATTTGAGAAAAGAATAAATGGAAAGCATGATTGCCTCCTAATAATAGTAGGTTGGTGTAAAAGTAATTGTGGTTTTTCATTGTTGAATTTTGCCATTTGATGGCAGGATAGAGTCTTAAATAAATGTGGTTATGTTATACTTCATTTTAATGTGCATTTCTCACTTTATGTTTTTTTGTT
>SJYA01014676.1:0-10344 GCA_006410615.1 Neotragus moschatus
GGGGAGCTGGAGGCTGTGCCTCCAAGCCAGGCTGGGAACTTTGAGAGTGGGAGTGTCCCCAGGAAGGGGACTGGAGCAGGTGTCTGGGCAACAGGGACTTCATGTAAATGACTGAGAAAGACAGAGTTATTGTTACTGATAGGGCGTCTGTTGTGTCTGGCTACTCCCTGCTCAAAAGCCAATAAGCAAGCCAGGTTGGTGGAAAGGAAAGTTTGCTTGATGCCGGCAACCAGATGGGGATGGGGGCAGAGATCTGTCCAAAGGCTGACTCCTCTCCATCTCACAAGTAGGGGGTGAGAGCTTCTATAGACAGAGTGGGCGGTCATGGGGGTGCTTACCTGCAAAACCAGCACAGCCAGCTCTTACAGTCGTCCTCCAGTTGGCCTTCAGCAGTCTGGCCAGCATCTTCCTGATTGTGGCAGGCGCAGTGAGTCTTCAGCGGCAGGGTCATCTGTCCCCACTTCTTTGTGGTAAGACCTCAGAACTGTGGCAGCTCTTGTTCTGGGTACAGTCTAGTCATCATGCAGTTAGCTTCTCCAGCTGGTGTTTTAATATCTGTAAGACAGCTCACAGGATGTGGCTCAGAATGCTGTCTACAGCCCTCGAGAAAGAGCTGAGGGCCCTTGACTATGCTCAGTGACTACGGCATCACCTTCTGTCTGTTTTCCTTTGCTTCCGCATTTCTCAGGCCTCTGATCAAACTCAGTCTTTGCCTAGTTTTCCACAGACAGAAGGCAGGCAGAGATCACGGCGGGGGCAAGGGGGCATGCGCCACAATGTCCTGCTCCGTGTCCTTAAGACTCAGGGGAGAAAACAGCCAGCCTCACATCGTCCTGTATTTGGACGCAGACCCGAATCACAGGCTCAACCCTCCCTTGAAGCTTCCAGACAGCATGTAGGCGGTGACGTGTGTGTTTCCCAACCATGTGGAAAACAACCTCAGCCAACAGCAGCCCCTCTGAAGGGTCCGAGGACCACCTTTAAGAAGAGGGACCAGCCGTCTCCGAGGAGGCAGAGCCCATGCCCAAATACTGAAACTCAGCTCACGTGAAAAGGGCAGCTTCCCGGCTGAGCTGCGTGGAGGTGGGGAAGAAAGACAGAAAGTTCAGAGGACTCACGAGCTCCCTTCCCACCTTCCTCCCGGCCAGATAAAGGCACCCAGGAGAAGCGCATCTCTAAACGACGTGACCAGGCTTCCCCGGCTGCCAGCTGAAGCTTCGAGGGTCAGTGCCATCCGGCTAACTAGGCCGACCTTTGATTTTACGTCCCCCTTGTTGAGAATCAGGTCAAGAGAGAAACTTCAAGATGAACTCGGAGCTATTTGCGTTATTAGTATGTAATTCTCATGGGCAATTATTCTCTATCTTTGGCCATAAATTATCTAATCCTTTTTATCAGAGAGCACCTATGCGGTTCCTAGAAGTGTGCTGAGAGGCAGGGGACGAGGAAGAACAGGTGGAATCTGATGAAGTTGCAGGCGTGAACGTGCCAAAGTGGGAGGGAGGCCCCCGAGGGGCGGGGGAGATCCCGATTAGGGCCTCAGAGCCTTCGGGAGGAGGCAGGCTGCAGGCTGGCATTCTCAGGAGTTGTGGCATCTGGCTTTGCCTGTCAGTCCACAGGAGGAAGGAAGGACTTGTGGGGCAGCCAAGCTGGCACCCTGGTGAGCCCCTCCTGGGGGGAGTCTTAGCTCCACTGCCCTGAGCCTCCCACACTCATGTGTGTGCCAAGCCTGGACCAGGCAGGTCAGGAGGCCTGAGAGCAGGACAGCCCGGGGGGGAAAAAAAAAAAAATGACTCCAGGGCCAAGGGCAAGGCCACTCTGCCAGACAAAAATTTCGAAGTGCAGACAGATTCCTTCCAGGTAGAGGACAGAAGATGCTTGTAGAAGCTCTGACCAGGTTTCAGCTTGGTCTTAAAAATGGTTTATTTTTGGAACGTGGAGAAGTGTGAGAGGAGCCTTCCAGGCAAGAGACCACTTGCAGACGTGAACGCACCCAGGTGGAAGGGAGGGTTGTCCTGGCGTGAGGGCACCAGACTTCGATGGACGCTCCTGGATTCAGGTCAGAGGGCTTAGCAGAGATGAACGGCGCAGGTGGAGGGCTTGGGGCCACGGGCAGGGTGGGGCTAGAGGCTGTTTCGAGGGAAAAAGGGATCCATCACAGGTTTTGAAGGAAGACGAGGCCTCCACAGTGATGGGGCAGGTGTGTTGGCAAGTCCAAGCTCTCTCTGCTTGCTGCATGACCGGCCAATAAATCCAAGAGACGAAGTGCTGAGGCAAGGGACATAGCTTCATTCAGAGAGCCCGCTGACAGAGAAGACTGCAGGCGAGGGTCTCAGAATAATCGTCTTATGGGGTCTGGATGCCAGATTCTTTCGTAGAACAGAGGCGGGAGGGTGAGGTGAGGCGGTAAAGTAAAAAAAGCCATTAATCTTGCGAATATCTCCTGGGACGGCCAGGCTCAGGGAGGGGACCTGTGAATTTCTTCCTTCCCATAGCCACCCACAGGTGGATAGGGTCCTGAAAAAAGACACTGGATTAACGTTCAGGCAGAGGGCCACGGGCTCCCAAGGCAGGCCTTTCTGTATGGACAGCATCCTTCTAGTGAACAAGAGCCACAGCGAGCCAAGGGTAAAGTAACAGATGCAACATGTTGTCAGAACTAGCTTTTCTCGCCACAGGTGGAAGACGACCCTGGAAGCAAGGAGGCTCCAGTCCAAGGGGGCGTAGCACAGCCTCATGGGAGCGAGCCAGAAGGGAGACTATGTAGTGTGATGCATGGGGAGGAGCGGGGAATGGTGGAAACGCTGAACCTGGACTGGCTAAGAAAACGATGACTTTGCAAAGGAGCCAGTGTCCTGCGGAAAATGCCTGCGGGGAGGAAAAGTCACATGGGGGCGGTGGGCTCTGTCAGGCAAGGCTTTGGGTGGGGTCCAGCTGCCTCCTTCCCATCCCCCCATCACTTACTAAACCTGGGCAAATTGCTCAAATCATAGAGAGCTTTAGGGAGATTTAAAAAAATAGTGCTGATTTTTTTCCTAAACACAAAGTAACATGCACCCATTGTGAATAAATTGGGAAATACAGAAATGGACCGAATATGCAGTGACAGGAAAAATATAGGAATGCCGAGTCTAAGCATCTCCCACGGAGAGCAGGCCCTGTTACATAAAGGCTCTTTCTCTGCTGAGACCAGGCTGGGTTGCGGTGGGGGTTGTAGGTGGGAGAGCCGTGCTGTTCTGGGCAGAAGGAGAAGGATTGGAATGTTCTAGGAGCTCGTGTAGGAGTGGAGAGCTGGACAGGAGGCAGTTGGAAGGGGGAGCCAGTGGGGACCGATGGCCCCCTGTTCTGTGCACCCGTCCCCCAGGCACCTCCAGCTGCCAGCAGCGTCCTGATGTGCGGGGGCAGAGAGGGCTCAGTGAGTCGAAGGTGGGGAGGCCAGAACCTAGGACAGAGGAGGGGCCCTGGCATTGACAGCCACTGGAGGGGAGGCTGAGTGTCTCAGAGGCGATGGAGTTGGGCTTTGATGGGTGTTAGCTGGAAGAGCAAGGCACACACCGGTCACAACGGAAAACCAAAATTCAACCACAGATCACTGACTTACTATATTTTTAGTTGTTATCCATATGCAGTTTGATTTATTCTTTATATTTAATCAAAATATTATTAAACATTAGCTTATACCATGCCCTACTCCAAGCAGAAAAAACAGTTCAATTCAGTTCAGTTCAGTCACTCAGTAATGTCTGACTCTTTTTGACCCCATGGACTGCAGCACACCAGGCTTTACTGTCCATCACCAACTCCCAGAGTTTACTCAAACTCATGTCCATTGAGTCGGTGATGGCATGCAACTATCTTGTCCTCGGTCAGCCCCTTCTCCCACCCTCAGTCTTTTCCAGCGTCAGGGGCTTTTCAAATGAGTCAGCTCTTCTCATCAGGTGGCCTAAGTATTGGTTTCAGCTTCAGCATCAGTCCTTCCAATGAATATTTAGGACTGATTTCCTTTAGGATGGACTGGTTTGATCTCCTTGCAGTCCAAGGGACTCTCAAGAGTCTTCTCCAACACCACAGTTCAAAAGCATCAATTCTTTAGTGCTCAGCTTTCTTTAGAGTCCAACTCTCACATCCATGCATGACTACTGGAAAAACAATAGCTTTGACTACATGGACCTTTGTTGGCAAAAAGAGAAGGAAAATCTCATGGACAGAGGAGCCTGGTAGGCTGCGGTCCATGGGGTTGCAAAGAGTCGGACACGACTGAACGACTTCCCTTTCACTTCTCACTTTCATGCATTGGAGAAGGAAATGGCAACCCACTCCAGTGTTTTTGCCTGGAGAATCCCAGGGACGGGGGAGCCTGGTGCACTGCCATCTATGGGGTCGCACAGAGTCAGACACGACTGAAGTGACTTAGCAGCCGTAGTAGCAGTAGCAAGTTAAATAAAGTAAAATAAGTTAAAAAAAAAAAAAAAAGAAAGAAAGAAAGAAAGAAAAGAATAAAAGATAAAGTAGTGAAAAAAAAGAAAAGAAAAAGAGAAGGGGTGCCAGCCTTCTCCCATAGAACTTAGACACTGGGGAAAAAAATGATGCAAAGCAAATGTAGGCAAATATGTAAAGCCCCTCACTCACAAGTGCAGCAGTGCAGACAGTTGCCCCCCTTACACGAGCGACGGCTCCACCTCCACCCGGCTTCCGTCCCCAAGTGGAAAGGGGCTGATGCTCTCGCCTCCATAGCAGGAAGACACGGGCCAGCCAGCTGGGGAAGCGGATGGCAGCCCATCCAGGGGGGTCAGAGCGGGCTCCTCTGGGTCTGAGCCCCCGGCTTGAGCAGCTGGGACCTTTGCCAGCTAACAGGGACTCTCCCAGGACGGCTGCACTGGGCAGGAAGGCCCATCATGTGCAACGGTCTGCTGCAGCTTGTCTGGGTCACAGGGTACCAGGTATGAGGCGAGGTGTGCTTCTGGGTGTTTCTGTGAGGGTAACTTGGGTTGGGATTAACGTCTCAGTCAGTAGACTTTCCCAGATGTGGGTGGGGTTCTTCCAATCCTTTGAAGGCCTGAAGAGAACAAAAAAGGCTAACCTTCCCCCGAGGAAGATGGAATCCTTTCTGCCCACGGCCTTTGAACTTGGCCATGGGTTTTCCCACCTTCAGCCTGGAACCATACTATTGCCCGTCCTGATTCTCAGGGCTGTCCTGGACTCAGACTGCAATCAAACACCCTTCCCCCTGGGTGTTCACCTTTCTACACTCTCTAAAGGTCTTGGCCGCTGCCACTTCCTATAACACTGTGAGCCAGTTTCTTATAGCAATTCATATTTTCACATCCTATGTTTCCCTCGAGAGCCCTGAGAACACTCTACAGGGTCCGGGATCATCTCCACGGATATTGATGCCACTAGGCAGGCTTTCCCGGTGGTTCAGCGGTAAAGAATCCACCTGGAGTGCAGGAGATATGGGTAGGATCCCTGGGCTGGGACAATCCCCTGGAGAGAGAAACGGCAACCCACTCCAGCGTTCTTGCCTGAGAAACCCCATGGACAGAGGAGCCTGGTGAGCTACAGTCCTGGGGCCGCAAAGAGTTTGACACGAATAAGTGGCTAAACACACAGACACACCAGGTGCCACTAAACTTGGCTGGGGTCTGGGAAGGATGCGAGTGGTGCAGTTGGACCCCCAGAGGCCAAGGTGTCTGTCTGAACAGACCCACCAGTTATCTAGTAACGCCAGGCCACCGCAGCACGCACCTGGAGCTGCTGATTTCACCCGCGATGGGTTTTCCTGCACCTGGACGTCAGAGGATGACAGACGTGACAGAGAAAAAGAAAGCGGGTGATGCTGGACTGCCTCACTGATAAAGTAACAGCTTCCTTCAACTTTCCCCTCACCCACACATGCAAACTTTATTTGTTTATATTTATTGATTTATAGCATGTTGAAGCTCTAATTTCATTTTGTAATGTAATTTATGTAAGGTAACCTAGTGTAATGGAGAAGGCAATGGCACCCACTCCAGTACTCTTGGCTAGAAAATCCCATGGATGGAGGAGCCTGGCAGGCTGCAGTCCATGGGGTCGCTAAGACAGGACTGAGCGACTTCACTTTCACTTTCCACTTTCATGCATTGAGAAGGAAACGGCAACCCACTCCAGTGTTCTTGCCTGGAGAATCCCAGGGAGCCTGATGAGCTTCCTTCTGTGGGGTCGCACAGAGTCGGACACGACTGAGCGACTCAGCAGCAGCGGCGTGTGTGAAGCGGTCTCCCTTCGTGGTTTGGAATTGCATTTCCCCAGTGGCTGATGAAGTGGGGCATCTTTCCACATGCTCACCCACCATTCATATATCTTCCGTGGAGAAACATCTATTCAATCTATGCTTCTATCTTTAACTCAGTTTAATTATATTTTTATTGTTTGGTTGTAATAGTTGTTTACATGCTGTGAATACAGGTATTTTACCTGATATATAATTTGCAGATATTTTCTCCTATTCTGTAGGTTTTCATTTAACTTACTTTTGAAGCACAAAAGTTTTAAATTTTGATGCAACCCAATTTGGTGTTTTATCTAAGACCACAATTGCCTAAAACAAAACCCCAGTGTTTTATAGTGATGTTTTCTTCTAAGGCTTTCCTGATGGTTCAGGTGGTAAAGAATCCACCTGCAGTGCAGGAGGCCCAGTTTGATTCCTGGGTCGGGAAGATCCGCTGGAGAAGGGATAGGCTACACTCCAGGATTCCTGGACTTCCCTTGTGACTCAGCTGGCAAAGAATTTGCCCGCAGTGTGGGAAACCTGGGTTCAATCCCTGGGTTGGGAAGATCCCCTGGAGAAGGGAAAGGCTCCCCCCTCCAGTATTTTGGCCTGGAGAATTTCATGGACTATACCTGGGTTGCAAAGAGTAGGATCCGGCTGAGCAACTTTCACTTTTTTTCTTCTAAGATTGCTAGCTTTATCTCTAGGGAAAATGGAGACTCTTACTCAGAAGAGTCATAATCTAGGGTTAATAATGAGTTAATTTTTGTGTGCAGTGTGAGGTAAGGAGTCACATTATTCCTCAACACATGAGCATGTTTACTCCATCACTGCTTATTGAAATGACTATTTCTTCCCCAGTGGGTGACCTTAGCACCTTTGTCAAGAATTAACTGACCATAATTACACAGGGTTGCTTTTGAGCTCTCAAGTCTATTCAATTTATCTATGTTTCTAGCCTTACCCGAGTATTATAGCACATCAATTACTGTAGCTTTGAAGCAAGTATTGAATTTTTAAAAATATAAGTCTTTTAATTTCACTTTTGTTTTCAAGATTGTTTTGACTATTTTGGGTCTATCACATATTCATGTGAATTTAATGGTCAATTTTTAAGTTTCTCAAAAAAAAAAAAAGAGTGAGATTTTGATAGAAAGTGAAAGTCAGTCAGTCGTGTCCAACTCTTTGCAACTCCATGGACTGTAGCCTGCCAGGCTCCTCTGTCCATGGAATTCTCCAGGCAAGAATACTGGANATGAATTTAATGGTCAGTTTTTAAGTTTCTCAAAAAAAAAAAAAGAGTGAGATTTTGATAGAAAGTGAAAGTCAGTCAGTCGTGTCCAACTCTTTGCAACTCCATGGACTGTAGCCTGCCAGGCTCCTCTGTCCATGGAATTCTCCAGGCAAGAATACTGGAGTGGGTAGCCATTCCTTTCTCCAAGGGATCTTCCTGATCCAGGGATTGAATCCGAGTCTCCTACTTTGCAGGCAGATTCTTTACCATCTGAGCCACCAGGGAAGCCTGGGATTTTGATAGTGATCATATTAAATCTATATATCCACGCTGGGAATGTTATCAGCTTAGAAATATTAAGTGTTTGATCCATAAATAGAGGATATTTTCCCATTGATTTAAATCGCCCTTAATTTTTCAGCAATATTTTGTGGGGTTTGGTGAACATTTTATACCTCCTCTATTAAATACAATCCTAAGTATTTCACTCTTTTTAAATGCTGCTGTAAATGGACTTGTTTTTAATTTGAGGGTATTGTTTACTCTCAGTGTATAGAAATACAATCAATTTTGTCTACTGATCATGTGCCCTGCAGCCTTGCTGAATTCCTTTATTAGTTTTAATAGTTTCTGTGTGTGTGTGAGGATTCCTCAGGATTTTCAATATGCGTGATCATGTTATCTGTGAATAGAGACAGTTTTAATTCTTCTATTCCAATCTGAATGCTTTTTATTGCTTTTTCTTGCCTAATTGCCCTGGCCAGGCCTCCAGCAAAATGTCTAATAGAACTAGTGGGAAAAGACTCACCATCTTGCTCCTGATCTCAAGCAGTATTTTACCATTAAGTATGATGTCAGCTGTGAGATTTATATATATATGTATATGTTTCATCAAGATGAAGAAATTTCCTGTCCCTGGATTCTTGAGTGTGTCTTTCTGATGAAAGTGAGTTGGAATTTATTAAATGTTTTCTCTTCATATATTGAAATGCCACGTTGTCTTGTCCTTTATTCTACGGATGTGATGTATTATATAGATTGCTTGTTGGACGTTTAACTAATATTGAAATCCCATTTGGTAGTGCTGTAAAATCCTTTTTGTATGTTACAGGATCAGGTTTTCTAGTGTTTCACTGGGAGGACTTGCCCCTGTAGTCGTAAGGAATACTGAAATGCATTTTCTTTTCTTGTGACAGCCGATCTGAAGTCTGTCTAAACAGCCTCATGTCTGGGCTCCTTGGAGAGAGCTTCTATTAACTGTACCCTCATCCCACTTCCGTACATATATTCCCGTTTCTTTGTGTGTCTCAAAAAAAATTTTTTTTTCAGTTTTCTTGAGAGATAATTGAGATTGATCATTGTATAGGTTTAAGGCATATAGCGTGATTGATCATTGTACAGGTTTAAAGCATATAGCGTGATGACTTGATTTCCATATATTGTGATGTGATTACCACAATGGGTTTACCCAACATCCATATTATCACATAAATACAATAAAAAGATAAGAAAAGAGAAAGAAATACTCTTTTTATGATGAGAGTTTATAGAACTCACTGTCTTAGCCGCCCCGTGTCTTGCACAGCAGGGTCAGCTCTGGCCTGCTTGCCCTACATTTCATCTGTTTTATCTTATTTGTGCTTTTTGACCACCTTCCTTCAGGTTTCCCTCCCCCACCTTCTAGCTCTGGCAACCACAAGTCTGATCTCTTTTTCTGACTTTGCTGTTTTTTTTCCTAAGCACACATACATGTGAGATCACACAGTGCTTGTCTTTTTCCATCTGACTGGTTTTACTTAGCATAATGCAAAATGCCTTCAAGTTCCACCTGGGTTGTTGCAAATGGGAGGCTTTTCTAATTTTTAATGACTCAACGATATTATATATAATTTAACTGCATATATGCATTGCGGGAGACCTGGGTTCGATCCTGAGGTTGGGAAGATCCCCTGGAGGATTGCATGGCAACCCACGCCAGTGTTCTTGCCGGGACAATCCCCATGGACAGAGGAGCCTGGTGGGCTACAGTCCACGAGGTCACAAAGAGTCAGACATGACTGGGCAACTAAGCACACACACACAAGACACATAAGAGCGTATACTACATGTGATGTGCACGAGAACATGCCCAGCTGGTGAGGAATCTTCCACAACACCGGAGACCCGGGTTCCATCCCTGGGTTGGGAAGGTCCCTTGGAGAAGGGAACGGCCACCCACTCCAGTATTCTGGCCTGGAGAACTCCATGGACTCTATGGTCCACGGGCTCACACACGGTCGGACACGACTGAGCGACTCTCCCTTCCACTTTCACACACACACCCACAGTCACGCACAGGTTTTCTCTGCCTGCGTCTCATAGTTTTCTCTTCTGAAGACTGTACAGAACAAATGATACAACGTAGCCGTTCCGGGAGCCAGGCGGCCCCTCGCCTCCTCACGCCTGCCGCGCTGCTGCTGTTTCTCAAGTCACTTTCGCAAAGTCTTCTGGGAAGTCCGCACTCTTCATCGTGTGGGGCCAAGATCTCCCCTTCAGTTCAGTTCAGTCGCTCAGTCGTGCCCGATTCTNAACGTAGCCGTTCCGGGAGCCAGGCGGCCCCTCGCCTCCTCACGCCTGCCGCGCTGCTGCTGTTTCTCAAGTCACTTTCGCAAAGTCTTCTGGGAAGTCCGCACTCTTCATCGTGTGGGGCCAAGATCTCCCCTTCAGTTCAGTTCAGTCGCTCAGTCGTGCCCGATTCTTTTCGACCTTGTGAATCCAGCACGCCAGGCCTCCCTGCCCATCACCATCTGCTGGAGTTAATTTAAACTCATGCCCATCGAGTCAGTGATGCCATCCATCCATGTCATCCTGTGGTGCCCTT
>SJYA01014677.1:0-10310 GCA_006410615.1 Neotragus moschatus
AGTTGGGAAAAGGAAAAATAAATGAGGCTTGTGAAGAAATAAGATATTAATAATAAGAAAGTAGAATTTGGAGTAACATAGCTGGGAATTCAAATGGCTCTTCTGTCTTTGATCTGTTAGGTGTCCATGGGAAAATTATTTAAACGTTCTAAATATGTTTCCCATTTTTTCAACAGAAATATTAAAATTTATCTTATTAGGTTATTACATTTAAAAAATAAAAGCTTGGCACAAAATAGATAATTAATGATTGCTAGTTTTCTTTTCCTATACTTGACTGTCTTAAAGCTTGGTGCTATCTATATCTGTTTATCACTGAATTAAATAAAAATTATTCATTCTTGCAAATGTAGAGGTAAGATAGCCTTTAAAAATAGAAACTTAATTCAAGACCAAATAAACTATTTCCTTTTTCAAATACTGCCAAGTCAGAAAGTCCATTTATTTTAATAATAATTTCATTAATATGGCCAACTAAATGTAATTATATTTTATCCCTTGTGTTCTTATGAATATTCATTAAATGTGAATTTTTAAAATATTATATGTATTAGGCCTTGACTATCCTGGGTTTATTATTAAAAGTAAAACATACCCTAAGAACACTGATAGGATCATGCACAAGTTTCTTCCAATTACATGTCTGCAAATGAAAGTCACTTTATACTGCAAGTGCTCAATATGCTTTTTGATAATGCTGGAAATGGAAGTCCATGAAAGGTGGAAATGGTAACATCCTGCTGACAAGTTTGTAAAAGCATGCATTTGGGTTAGTCAGATTAACTGATTTATCTTGACCATGGTTTATAAATAAGCCTCTCTCTACCACATTTTTCTCAGCTATAAAGCAGAGATGGCAACTTGCATTATTTTTAGCTAACTGCTGAATGTCACCCACATAGGAACTGCTCAATAAAGAGTGCCTGTTATGATTACTTTGACATATGGTCATGTAAGGTTTGTAGCGTTCTGAAAGTAACTTCTTTAAATTGTTTCTATCAATACCATCAAGTACCCTGAAAGCCATGTTAAATTTATGTGTTGGGGGAGGTAGTGGTTAAGGCCCTAAATCTAATGTAAAGAAAATATGTTCCTATTAGAATCATATGGAACATGACATATGCATCTGGGATGACAGGGAGAATGAAAAATTAAAGGCCTATATTATGGGTCACAGTCTAAAGAGGACCTGGGTCAGTCATAACAGTAAGAGACTTGGGCACCTGAACTAAAGCCTGATTAAAGACACTGAAAAAAAGCACTTTTGACAATATTAGAGTTAGACCAAGAAGAATAAGAGGACAAGCTTTGTAAAAGATTTTTACATAAATAAACTGAATTATAAGAAAATAATATGTCAAATGCTCTACCTTTTCCAGATCATGCCCATCCCCCATCCCATTCTCATCACACCCGAACCCCGTTTAGTATGTGCCAGAGAGGGAGGTTTTATAATTCTATCCTTTGCAGGTCTAGGGAAGTTGGGAAGTTTGGCTACCAGATCATATTCTAGTTGTATTGGAGGGCTTCTTGAATTGATTCTGAATTGAAGTTATCCAGTTTTATTTGATACCATAGGAAATCAGTTCCAGGGAGACTTCATGCAGAATGGAATTCATGTAGTCATGCTTTAATTAATTAATTAATTGCATCAACATATATTTATGCACCCAATGTTTACTATCAGCAAAGAATGCTCTATAGACTGAGATTGTGTTACTAAAACAAAATTGTTGACCGTATGGGGAGCATTTGTACTATTACAAACAAATAGTAAACAAACAGTAAGCAGTAAGCTAACAAAAAAATAAGTAATATATGTGTTTATACCTACAACTGAAGAAATATAAATTGTGTTAAGATTGACAAAAAGTGAAAACTCTGTTACCTAAGAAAAAGTGGTGTGAAAAGACTTATTTGAGGAGTTGACCTTTGAATGATTTAAATGAGTATAAGGCAGGAGTATATCAGGACTTTGGGACATTCAAGACAGTTAACAGCGATTTTTAAAGGTCTTGAGATAGGTGTATTTAAGGGACAACAAAGAAGCCTGTGTTTCTACAGTATATTGAATGAAGGAAAGAGTAGGAAGAAAGGGTGGAAATATTAACTAGAACTCACATCTCACGAGGGTACTGTGGGCCATGATAAAGTTTTTTTTTTTTTTTAAATGTTATCTTGGTTTATTACAACCAAGGCAGGGTTTTAAGCAGGGAGCTGCTCTAACCAGATTTATATTTTTTAAAAGAATCACATATATTCACTGGGATTCCCTGGTGGCTCAGAAGGCAAAGAATTTGCCTACAATGCAGGAGACCCGGGTTTTATCCCTGGGTCAGGAAGATCCCCTGCAGAACAGAATGGCCAAACGCTCCAGTTTCCTTGCCTGGGAAATCCCATGGATAGAGGAGCTTGGCAGGCTACAGTCCATGGGGTAGCAAAGAGTCAGGATAGATATACATACACCATCATGTGTAAAATAGGTAGCTGGTGAGAAGTTGCTGTAAAACAAAGTGAGCCCAGCCTAGCACTCTAGGATAGGGGAGGGGAAGGAGGCGTAAGAGGGAGGAGATATATCTATAATTATGACTGATTCATTTGTAATATGGCAGAAACCAACATAACACTGTAAAGCAATCTTCCTTCAATTAAAAAATAAATTTTAAACAATTTAAAAATAATCACTTTTACTGCTTTGAGATAAACTTAGGTGGCAAAAGTGGAATCATGGAGACCAGTGAGGAGATGATTGCTATAGGAGAGAGATGATGGTAAACAAGCATGGTAAACTCATACTTGTATGTATTCATCTCTCAAGCTTGTATGTATTCATGTACATGCACAAATGTATTAACTGAATATTGACTTATATCTATAAAGATAAAGATATAAGTCAACTGAGGAAAAGTCTAATTAACTGTCCATAAGAAACCTATTGTTAAGAGAGGTGACGTAATATTAATTCAATTATTGTTTGACATCTTAGAATGTGCTACCATTGCTAAAAATAATATCACATTCTAAAACATTAAACGATAATTGAATTAACTGCATGAATGCTTGGATGATCTTCTGGACTGACAGAATGTCATAACGTCAGACATGTTGAACGCATATCCACCAAATAACTAAACGACTAAATAACAACCTTATAATGGGTAGCAAGAATTTCTCGGTAAAACAGATATGTGTAAACATTAAATCAACTACTGTCTTGAGGGATGTCAATAATAAATGCAGACTGGTCAGCCCAAACATAGATATGATGTGGGATATAAAGCAAGCCTTATTTATCTAAAGGCTAGAGAAAGGAGTCAGCAAAATCAGAACACACAGCAGACAAATCAATTGCATTGTCCAGTGACAGAGACGTAAATGTCCTGGTAATTGTCAATCATCCTCACTACTGGAACAGAGTTGAAGATAATACGGCTGAGAGAAAGAAGCACTCCTCTTCTGACTGAATCTTAAAACACACAAAGCTAAATTCGACCATGATTCAACTGTTTTGGTACATATGCTGGAGACCATAGAAATTGGATTATCTGCACCCTATCAGTCTCAGAGTTATAAAATATAACTCCAATGTACAGTAAAACACATGCATAGACTAGAACAGAATCATCATTTGCCACTCAGCCTTTGGGACAAGCACATACCTAATTCTGTATAACTTAAAACATGGTCAGGTATCCAGAGTTTTCTGAGTCATCCTATTTTGTAAAAATTATATCTAATAACTGTGAAACATAAATGCAACTAAAATAAATTTTCATCACTTTGAAAGACAAACTAAGAATTTATATAAAAAAATACAATGATTCATATGAGGTTTGTGCCTCCTCTCCATCCTGCCCAAAGAGCTGAAAATGAGCAAAAGTACTGCAAGAGAGAAGCATCAATGGGCCTTAAATAGGGCCTCCTTGTTGTCATCCTCTGCCAGGATTACAGGGCATCTTCAAGTTTACTGAGAGAATGGGGGTGGGTGGCAGGTGGCTGGCAATGTCACAAAAGGAAGAAAAGGCAGGAAATTCACGGTCTGAATTTCAAAGTATCTGTGGTGTAAGAGAGAGGCAGAAGTGGCTCTTCCAGGCAGGGACAGGAGACGGTCATCCCCATGAACTGACAGAATCAACACACAACCCGTGAGCTATTACAGGTGTTGATAACTTGGCAACCAAGAATAGAGAGTATGCTGACTGGTAGGGCAAAGACACTCTAACCACAAGCACAGGTCAGACAGTCTAACCACAAGGACAGGTCAGACAGTCTAACCACAAGAGAGCAAAAAAACACAGGATTTATGAGCTCTCTTGTGCTCCCAGACACATCTTGGAAAGGAATGGTGGAAGATGATGCCTCCTGCTTGCAGATGTAATGTTCTACTAGGGAATTCCATGAACTAACTGAGCATTTACTCATATCAAAAATGAAAATTAGAGAAGACTGAATTTTATTTAACAAGTATAACTTTTTTTCTTGTTTCCTTTGTTCTGACTTTAGGAATAGGGGCTCCAAAGAAACAGAGATCAGTTTTAGAAAAACAAACCTAAAATTTTGGCACACTTCACTTATCATGCTTCAATTTCTATCTTTCTACATAAGGTATTACTGATTATGTAAATTATAAGAGCTAAGGAAGAAAAATAAATATATTATGGAAAAGAAAAAGGAGCAGTAAAAGCCATTTCAACTGATACTCTCAAAATACCTTTCTGTGCAGGAGACCATCAATTTAAAGAATAAAATACTTCAGCTGTAATAAGCATCACAAATAGATAACATTTATTTCCAGACTGCCTTTTCAATGCTGGAAGGTCACTCCACAGCTTTTCAGAAAAGCAAGCTCTATGGCAACACAACAGGCTCTTGCAAGATTACTCAGGGCTATTGATATTCCTGGATATTCATCCAGCTATCATGTACAAATATGACACACTGAAGAATTCTGAACTTTCTAGTTTCATTTAATGCTGGACATTTAATGTCTCAATCTGTGTTGAACAGGGCACATATCCCTCTCTGTTAATGGCATTTGTCCTGTCAATGTCATCTGCTTTAGATTTCAATTTCCTAGGCAGGAGTAAAGTCTATTTGGCAGAGAGTAAAAAGAAATGTTATAACCCTTCAGCACATTCTAATCAGGTTCTAGCTATAGTGGCTATTTAACACTATATTTTCAGATTCAACTTATGCTCCATTCGAGATCTAAGCTTCCTAAGTAGATGCTTGGTCTGTTTGGTAAAGAAATAAAATGTATGGTTGTAGTGTTTTGGCATTTATAATTAGATGATAGCCTCCTTAACAGTGAACTCCACATTTTCAAATTTCATTATATATGACTTCACTGAAGAGCCTGGAATGTTTTATTCAATTTGGTGAACTAGTCACAGAGATAAATACAGGTAAATGGGGCCAAATCAAGGATGATTATGTCTTTTTTAAAAATGTTCTTGTTTATACTACATTTCATAAAATATTGATCCTTTGTCTATATATATATATATATACACACACACACACACATATATAATATATACTTATATATACATAAGTCAGAGTAGACTGTTTCTGAGTTGCATCTGAGAAAACAAAGGTGTGAGTGCCTAGATGGAATCTGCCATGGAAGAATATGGGTGCTAAGAGAGAGAAATAATTTCATTCTCCCTAAAATAGACCAAAAGCACATATTTTCCATAGATCATATCAACTGTTTTCATGTAGACCCCCTATAAGAGTAGGGCTGCCTGGGGTTGTCTTATAATATTTCAAAGAGATTTGCCAGGGGTAGTGAGTAGAGTTAAGCTAGTAGTTTAGTAGAGTAGAGTAAAGAGAAGAGTGGTAGGATCATACAAGTGCAGAAAGTAAGAAATTGTAAATGATCACCTAGAATAAACACATTTGTCTCTGGGAAGAGAATTGTAGATAAGAGATCTCAAGAATTTGGGAATTGAGTGGAGATAACTGAAATATACTTAAAATACCTCAAATTTGTGTGTTTGTTGTTCAATTGTGTCCAACCCTTAGTGACACATCGACTGTAGCCTGCCAGGCTCCTCTGTCCACGGAATTTTCCAGACAAGAATACTGGAGTGGGTTGCCATTTCCTCCTCTAGGGGATCTTCCCAACCCAGGGATTGAACCCCTGTCTCCTATGTCTCCTGCATTGCAGGCAGGTTCTTTACCTACTGAGCCACTAAGGAAGCCATATCTCAGATTTACTCACAGATAAAGATTCAGCATTAAATATATGTCAGGCACTGAAAATAATAATAGCTCATGACATTACCAGTCATATAATACCTTTCCTAAACTTCACCTTTCTACCTAATTGCTACTTAAATCTTAAAGGAGATTAACTTTATTTAATGGACAAAAGAGTTGAAATGCCCAAAATGGAGAATTAGAGGAAAAATAAAAACACCTTTTCATATTATTTATTGCCTTCTCACTTGAAATAAACACTTCATGGAGAGGAAAGGACTTTGAGCTCTTATATAATACAACATATTTTGGTTGTCTAAATAAGATAGGTGCTTTCAATCACTTAGAATCACTGGGCATTATTTCAGAAACTTCTCTTATATGCCTTCTTAGTAATCACCCATCTTGGCCCACAGAGATAGCCACTGTTCTATTTTTTCTCACTACAGATGCCACTTGTTCATTTGATAACTTACATATACAGAATTTCAAGGTTCATACTCCTCTGAGTAAGGTTTGTTTCATAAAGCATAATGTTTTTGAGATTTGCTCATACTGTTTAATAGTCAGTAGCTTATTCCTTTTTACTATTCAGTAGTATTCATCCTGCTTATTTAACTTATACGCAGAGTACATCATGAGAAACGCTGGACTGGAAGAAACACAAGCTGNTTTTTTTTTTTACCTAGTAAATCCTTTAATGTAACACATTTGAACCACATGAAAAATCAGAAATCTGCTCTGAGTGACCCATTCCCTAGTCTTGACAATCTAAAAAAAAAACTGGTGTGGGAGGCTCATGGCTAAAATATTTGCTTTTAATTTCACTAATGTTATTAACTATACCATTTGAATTTTGCTTGTTTCACAAGATTATTATTTCTTGTATTACCAAGTATATGACTGAGCCTTCAGTGGAAATGATGACTAGACTTGAAGCAGTTGATCAAATGTATGGTTCGATATATGATCAATAATTGTAAAAGTGTAACTCTAGAAGGCATGGAACAAAAGACTAGTTCCAAGTAAGAAAAAGAATACGTCAAGGCTGTATATTGTCACCCTGCTTATTTAACTTCTATGCAGAGTACATCATGAGAAACGCTGGACTGGAAGAAACACAAGCTGGAATCAAGATTGCTGGGAGAAATATCAATAAGCTCAGATATGCAGATGACACCACTCTTATGGCAGAAAGTGAAGAGGAACTCAAAAGCCTCTTGATGAAAGTAAAAGAGGAGAGTGAAAAAGTTGGCTTAAAGCTCAACATTCAGAAAACGAAGATCATGGCATCCAGTCCCATCACTTCATGGGAAATGAATGGGGAAACAGTGGAAACAGTGGGGTCACAAAGAGTTGGACACAACTGAGCGACTGAACTGAACTGAACTGAACTGAGAAGGCAATGGCAACCCACTCCAGTACTCTTGCCTGGAAAATCCCAGGGATGGGGAAGCCTGGTGGGCTTCCGTCTAAGGGGCTGCACAGAGTCGGACATGAGTGAAGTGACTTAGCAGGAAGAAACAATTGAAAAGTCAATGCAGGCTGTACTCTTTAAGGCAGTGCATTTGATATTGCAAATGTACACGTGTGTGTGTGTGTGTGTGTGTGGGTGTGTGTAGGTGTCTGTGTGCTAAGCTGCTTCAGTCATGACTGACTGTGTGACCCTATAGACTGTGGCCTGCCTAGCTCCTCTATCCATGTGATTCTCCAGGCAAGAATACTGGTACGGGTTGCCATGCCCTCCTCGAAGGAATCTTCCCTCCAAGAATCAAACCCACATCTCTTATAGCTCTTGCACTGGCAGGCAAGTTCTTTACCAATAGCGCCACCTGGGAAGCCCATGTATGTGTGTGCATATATATAATTTTGCTTATTTAAAGCTTACTTCCCCTAAGGTGTCGCCTAGGAGTGTCAGGGTGGGGGTCCTTGCAGTAATTTAGGTTTATGCTTTATAGATATATTTTATGTTCAAGACACTGTCTGATCTATTAACCCTCTACTCTATAAATACCTTGATAGCGTTATGTAATCAAATATGAAAGAGACAGACATATGATGTCATCTCTTTTCACACTTATTTATCTTAGCAAGACCCCAAACTCTTAAAATTATATATTTTATTCCTATCATCTCCCACCTCCTTCATTTACTCATACTCCTATTTAAATGTGTGCCATTTAAAAGAGTGTTCTGATATTTATCCAAATCTTTATTTTTCTTGGTAAAAATTTAACGTGCTTTGCATCATTTCACTTATTTAATCTTTTCGTGTGAGGCAGACAGCCTCATATTCTGTATAGAAAGCATCACTTTTCAGTCACACCTCATATATCTGGCATTATTGGGAAATGAGGTTTCCACATGATTGAATTTTCCAGATAATACATCTGAGTTGACCAGGCTTTTGCTGAGCACCTTGCGCATGGCCAGCACTGGGCACACAAGGCAAGTAAGTAAGATTCCCACAGTTCATAGCCTGAGGCTGGGGTTGAGGTGGGCTTGCCACACACAGGCTTTAATAACTGTAACAATGCGCTAAGCACTATGATGTAAGTATGTACTACGTGTTGTGGAAATACAAATGAGGGTAATTAGTTCTTCGTGTTGGAGGGTGAAGAACCTTGAGGAAAGCCACTGGGAGGCATTTACTCTTGAGTTGGGCCTTTGAAAATGAATAAGAACTTTTTTTAATATCTAAGTATATTTTTCTGACTCTTTATTGAAGTGTAGCTGATTGACAATGTAGTGTGAATTTCTACTGTGCAGTAAAGTGGCTCAGTTATGTGTGAGCATATATATGTATATATAAATATATATATATATATACACATATAATTTTCCGTATCCTCTTTCATTATGGTTGATCATGGGATGTTAAATATAGTTCTCTGTGCTAGACTGGAGGACCTTGTTGTTTATCCATCCTATATATAATAGTTTGCATCTGCTAATCCCAAACTCCACTCCTTCCCCCACCCCGAAGTCTCCTCAACCTTGGCGACCACAAATCTGTTCTCTGTGACCATGAGTCTATTTCTGTTTCATAGATAGGTTAATCTGTGTCGTATTGTAGATTCTGCACATAACTGATATCATGCAGGTTTATCTTTCCCTTTCTGGCTTACTTCACTTTATATGATATTCACTAGACCCATCCATGTTGCTGCTAGTGGCACAAGTTTGTTCTTTTTACGGTTGAGTAGTATTCCGTTGTATCTAGGTACCACATCTTTATCCATTCCCTTATCGATGGACGTGTGGATAGTTTCCATGTTTTGGCTATTGTGAGTTGTGCTGCTATGAAGGTTCGGGCACATGCATCATTTTGAATTTTAGCTTTTCTCTGGATATATGCCCAGGAGTGGGATTGCTGGATCATGTAGTAAATCTATTTTTAGCTTTTTGAGAAACCTCCATGCTGTTTTCCACCATGGCTTTACCAACTTATATTCCCATCAATAGTGTAGGAGAAAGTTCTATAATGAGAAGGAACGGGGTGGTGGTTGGGAGAGATGTGAGAGAGATCCTAAGAGAAATATTCTTAAGCACTGACATGTCTAAGTACATAAAGAATTGAATAATTAAATGGTAAGAACAATGCCACCGGTCCTACTACTAAGCAAAGCAGTCAGCACTTGTCCCCTTGGGGGGTGCTCACCCTGTGTCTAGCACTGTGCTAAGTGCTTGCCTTGAGTTAATGTTTTTCACAAATAGATACATTTATATATTCCCCGAAGAAAATGTGCGGTGTAGAATTCAACCCCTTCCTAATGTTCTACTGTGAATATAAATGTCTGTGCCCCATTGTGAAAACATTTTAAGCCGGCCTGCTGGCTGTCATTCGCCACCTTCCCTACTTGGATATATTTAGTTGAGCTGTCATCATTCCAACCCACAGTCAGTTTCACATTGACATCATCTCACCCTCTGGCTTCTCTAGGATTTGTGACTCTTCCGTGGACGTACTTCAGAACGCACACTGACAGTAACACCCGGGGGATTTCATGGACTCTTGAGAGCAGTGGAAATAACACTCAGATGGGCGGTGCCCTTGCCTCTGACAACACAGGACATGACACCCAAGCATGACCTGCGTTCCTGCA
>SJYA01014679.1:0-10294 GCA_006410615.1 Neotragus moschatus
ATGGATGGATGGACGGATGGATGGATAGGTGGATGGATGGGCGGATGGATGGATGGATGGGCAGATAAATGGATGGATGGATGGATGGACAGACGGACAGATGGATGGATGGATGGACAGACAGATGGATGGAGGGATGGATGGATGGACAGATGGATGGATGGGCGGACAGGTGGATGGATGGGTGGAAGGATGGACGGAAGGATGGACAGATGGACGGAAGGATGGACGGCTGGACGGATGGATGGATGGACGGATGGCTGGACGGCTGGATGGATAGATGGGTGTATGGATGGATGAATGGACGGATGGATGGATGGATGGACAGAAGGACGAATGGATGGATGGATAGATGGATGGATGGATGGATNGTGGAAGGATGGACGGAAGGATGGACAGATGGACGGAAGGATGGACGGCTGGACGGATGGATGGATGGACGGATGGCTGGACGGCTGGATGGATAGATGGGTGTATGGATGGATGAATGGACGGATGGATGGATGGATGGACAGAAGGACAGATGGATGAATGGACAGATGGACAGATGGACAGATGGATGGACAGACGGATGGATGGATGGATGGATGGACAGATGGATGGATGGACAGATGGATGGATGGATGGACAGATGGATGGATGGATGGACAGACAGATGGATGGGTGGATGGATAGATGAATGGACAGATGGATGGATGGATGCATGGATAGATGAATGGATGGATGGATGGATGGATGGACAGATGGGTGGATGGATAGATGGGCAGATGAATGGATGGACAGATAGATGGACAGATGGACAGATGGATGGACAGATCGATGAATGGATGAATGGGCAGATGGATGGATGGATGGACAGATGGATGGATGGATGGACAGATTGATGGATGAATGGATGGGCAGATGAATGGATGGATGGACAGATGGACAGATGGCTGGCTGGCTGGACAGATGAATGGATAGACAGATGGATGGATGGATGGATGGGTGGCCAGATGGATGGATGGATGGAGCAGCACTCTGAAGAGAAGCCTCACAGAGAAAAGTGGCCCTTGCACGGAGACCCAGGTTGAACATCTCTTGTGTTTGTGAAGAAGCAGAGGGAGGACAGCTCTGCAGACGAAACACCAAGACAAAACCCCAAGCGTGAAAAATGACTCGGCAAGCATCCAGGAAAACAAGGAAAGAGAGTCCCACCATGAGCTTCGGAAACCAAAATTCCAGGGGAAAATCCAGCAGACTTTAGCTAAGTGTATCAGTTTGCAAGGGCTTCATCATAAAGTGCCACAAACTTTGTAAGTCAAACGACAAACTGATGGTCTGAAGGGCCTGGAGGCCAGGTGCCAGTGGCGTGGCTCCCCACTGAGGCTGAGGGGACCATCTTCAGGGCCCCTCCCTGCTGGAAGGGGAGCATCCTGTCATTGCATGGCATCCGCCCTGCAGAGCTGCCTCTGTCTGTCCAACTGTTTCCTTTTTGTAAGGACACCAGTCACGTTGGATTGGGGTCACCCTGATGACACCCAGGCTACATCTGCAGCGACTCTATTTTCAACTAAGGTCATGGTGCAGGGACTTCAACATTTCAACTTGGGGAGCAGAAAATCCTGCCAATGACAGTGAGCCATTTTCCAGCTTTCACAGACCCACATGCCCTAGAAGATGGTTAACAGGGAAGACTCCTGCAGGATCTTCAGAAAGTTCATCAAACGCTCCTTGGGTCATAATTCTTGTTTAAATTTTGATGTTCTTTTTTGTTCATTTTTATTAAGGCTGTGACGTCACTCATGTTTTCTAAAGGAGAAGAGCAGAATCGAGTTACACAAACACCTCAATTAAGTGCTATTTGGATGGCTTCCATTTTTATTAAAAAGAGGCAATATTCTGCTCAGCAAAGTTGTTATACACTGCATTTTTTTCTTTTTTGCTTATCTGCAATATATCAAGCTTCTACAGTGAACATGTACTACCGTTTTCTTTTTCCTTTTTACCTTTTGACCCCCTTCACCCATTCCTCCTGCTCACTACCCTTGCCTCTGGCAACCACCAATATGCTCTCTGTGTCTATGAGCTTGTTTTTTCTTTTTTTTTTTTTTTTTAGATTCCGCATGTAAGAGGATCAGACAGCATTTGTCTTCTCTGTTTGACTTATTTCGTTTAGCATAACACCCTCGAGGTCCATCCATGTTGTCAAAAAGTGGCAAAATTTCCTTATTTTTATGGCCGAATAACATTCCATTGTAAGTATATATGTTTACACACTTACTTTATGCATTTCTCTGTCAATGGACACTTCGGTTGCTTCCATATCTTGGCTTTTATAAATAATGCCACAGTGAATACAGAGGTACATGTATTTGGGGGGGAGGGGGTTAGTGCTTTTGTTTTCTTCAGGTAAATAGCTAGAAGTGAAATCACTGAAAATATGGTTGTTCTACTTTTAATTTTTCAAGGAACCTCCATGCTGTTCTCCACAGTGACTGTATCAATTTACATTTCCACCAGCAGTGTAGGAGGGTTCCCTTTTCTCCACGTCCTCGCCAGCACTTGTTACTCATGGTCTTTTCAGTGACTCCCGTCTGGACAGGTGTGAGGTGGTATCTCAGCGTGGCTCTGACTTGTTTTCCTGATGATCCGTGATACGGAGCATCTTCTCGTGTTGGCCATCTGATGCCATCTTTGGGAAAATGTCTGTTTGGATCTTCCGACCATTTCTTAATCAGCCTGTGTCCTTTCTGCTGTTGAGTTGTATGAGTTCCTCACACACTTTGGGTATTAATCCCTTATCAGATAGATGCTTTGCAACTATTTTTCCCTTCAATAGACTGCCTTCATACTTTGTGCTTGTTTTCTCTGTGTTCAGTTCTTCAGTTTGATGTCGCCTCATTTGTTTATGTTTGCTTGTGTTGCCTTTGCTTTTGGTGACATATTAAAAAAAACCATCACAAGACCAGTGTCAAGGAGCTTACCACCTGTGTTTTCTTCAAAGACTTTTACAGTTTCAGGTCTTAAAGTCAAGACTTTAAAGCATTTTGAGTGAATCTTTATAGTATAAGACAGTGGTCCTGTTTCATTGTCTTGGCTGTTGAGGTTTTTCCAACACTGCTTAATGGAGAGACTGTCCCTTCCCCCACCATCCATTACTGACTTCTTTGTCCTAAATTAACTGATCATATGAGTTCATTTCTGGGCTCTTTATTCTGTTTCATTGATCTATGCATCTCTCTTTATGCCAGTACCATACTGTTTTAATGACTATGGCTTTGTAATATTGTTTTAAATCAGGGAATGTGATGCCTCCAGCTTTGTTCTTCTTTATTAAGACTGCCTTGGCTATTCAGAATTCTTTGTGGTTTCATACAAATTTTAGGGTCATCTATTCTATTTCTGTGAAGAATACCACTGGAATTCTGATAGAGACTGCACTGAATCTGTAGATACCCTTGAGAGGAGTGGATATCATTATATCTGAGTCCACAATAAGCAGAACTAACATTTACAAAGCTCCATGTGCCAAACATGAGGTAAGACCTCTACCTGCCTGCCCCAGGGAGCCTCTCAGGAACGCTATTTAGGCGGAGAAGGCAATGGCACCCCGCTCCAGTACTCTTGTCTGGAAAATCCTATGGACAGAGGAGCTTGGTAGGCTGCAGTCCATGGGGTCACTAAGAGTCAGATATGACTGAACGACTTGACTTTCACTTTTCACTTTCATGCATTGGAGAAGGAAATGGCAACCCACTCCAGTGTTCTTGCCNTTCTGATAGAGATTGCACTGAATCTGTAGATACCCTTGAGAGGAGTGGATATCATAGTATCTGAGTCCACAATAAGCAGAACTAACATTTGCAAAGTTCCATGTGCCAAACATGAGGTAAGACCTCTACCTGCCTGCCCCAGGGAGCCTCTCAGAAATGTTATTTAGGGGCCCTTTTATTCTCTCCATCTTCTATTCAGGCAAACAGTACTTGGCTTACTTATCCACTTAGTGGCCAAATGAGGACTCTGTCCCCACAGCCAGACTGTCCAGCCTCTATGGCAACCTCACGTACAAAATGAAATTTGCTTTCAGAATCATGACCCAGACAAACTACAAGACTCTTAGTCATACAGAAACATTAAATCTTCCCCACTGGCTATTGATTCCTTTAATAAAAATAACAGCAGAGTTCATATGTCTACCAAGGACTTTCATAACTGAGGAAGAAAAAAAAGGGCCCAGTCAATGCTTGAGTTCCCAGAAAATGGGGAGAGGGGACACACTGTGTTCTAGATAAATAAGGTTTTATGGCAATACTGGACTCCATGGTTAATCTTGCTTATTCCAGCTCCTCTCTCTTTACATTTTGTGAAAACGTGAATATTTTTCATCTCAAATAGTCTCTGGAGGCCCATGAATTTTTCAAGATGATTAATTGAGTTTGCTAGCTAAATCTTAAGGTTAAAAACTGCATCTCCAAACAAAGGAAGTTATGACTAACTAGATGTGTTGCTTTCTCCCCCTTGAAATTCAGACTTAAAAACAAAGTAAGCGTCACTGTCACTATTACGCACTGTTGCTCCAAATGGCCATGTATCAGGCTCTGCAAGTGGATTTTCAACTTACAGACTGTTTACTGGGGCTTTTGGTGTCCCAGTATCATCTCCTTCATGGAACAGTAATAATTCCTTTGATTTATCATGATATCTTCAAAATTCTATTATACAAAGTTTTACTCGGAATGCCTGATAGTACACATACTTTTGCAAAATCCAAACAGTAGACTGAAGTGTGGTATAACTCCTCTTTCTAGAAACAGCCTAATCTGAGGTTACCGAGAAGGAGTAATACTGAGAAGGATATTTAAGGATGAGAAAGTCAGAAAGAGAACTATCCCAGGTATGGAGTAAACATCAACCTTGTGTTGCACCTAAAAATGAACTTTTCAGAGGCACTTGGAGGACCATCTGGTACAACATTTTCTAAGAAATTTTCTGAAACATTAGGTTTACACAATGCTAAAGGACATCATAAAAAGTAAAAATGGGGGGTGGTTGCCAAACAGATCATTACAGGAAATTTTGAACTTAACCGAATTAAACAGTAATTTAGAGCATTTAAAGACACTGTGATTCTCCAAGTAGGAGATTAAATGTTGTTTGTTTCACAAACTTATTTGACATAGGATTCCTCTTTGCTGGAGCATCTCACAGGCTCGATGCTTTACAGGACAGAGCTGGGAACCACTGAACACATGGCTCCATCCACACAGGGATGGAATGGGCCCGGGTGGTGGCCCCAGGCCTGGGAGGCAGGCCCCCTTCCCCTCCGTCTGGTCCTCCCAAACGGCGAGCCTTGCAGCCTCCCCTGGGCCATGTGCATGTTACCGCTACTTCTGTGCAGAGACTGAACCTGTATACGTAGTCTCTGTACACAGCCTCTTTCCACTCAATCCACTGCCACACTTACTGAATCCTGGAGGCACCACAGCAACCACGCACTGATTCACAACAAAACCTGCTACAGCTTACTGAATGCTTACTATGTCAGGTGGCACACTAAACATCTCTATGACAGAGACAAGATAACTATCCACAGTTTCCAAACAAGGAAACTGAGCCTGAAGGCTGCCCAAGGTCAGTAAGAAAGCAGAAGATGGAGATTCAAACCCAACCCAAGCCCTCATCACCACACACACACACACACACACACACACACACAAACACATACACACACAAATACATACTTATACACCCCCCACACAAACACACACACATACACACATACAAATATATACATACATATACACCCACACAGATACACACACATACACACATACATGCACACACATACACACACATACACACACAAATACATACATACATATACACCCCCACACACAAACACACACAGAAATACAGACATATATATATACCCACACACATACACACACAGATACACACACACACACACACACACAAATACATATACACACATACACATATACATGTATACACATACACACAGATACACATATACACATACACACACAAATACACACACATGCACGTACATATACACAACACACACACATATACAGATACACACACATATACACATACACACATACAGACACACACATATACACAAATACATACACACACATATACACATACACACATATATACATATACACATACACACACACAGATACACACAGATACACACACATACACACAAATACACACACACACACATACACATACACATACAAATACATACACACACAAATACATACACACATATACACCACACACACTCAAACACATACACATACAAACATACACACACATGTACACACACACAGATACACAGATACACATACACATACAAATACGTACATACATATACACCCCCCACACACAAACACACACACACCCACACACTCACACAAATACATGCATACACACAATGTACACATGCACACATGTACACACACATATACACATACACACATGTGCACACACACATACGCACACACACATATACACATCAGTTCAGTTCAGTCGCTCAGTCATGTCCGACTCTTGGCCACCCCATGAATCACAGCATGCCAGGCCTCCCTGTCCATCACCAACTCCTGGAGTTCACCCAAACCCACGTCCATCGAGTCCGTGATGCCATCCAGCCATCTTATCGTCTGTCGTCCTCTTCTCCTGCCCCCAATCCCTCCCAGGATCAGAGTCTTTTCCAATGAGTCAACTCTTTGTACACACACAAATACATACACACACACACACACACACACACACACAAAACAGCCCTCCTCTCAGGTCCAGCACTCAATAAACGTTCATGATGGCAGGCACTGAGTGGGCTGGGGCAGGGTGTTAGAAACAAGGAAAATGTGTTATCAAGATGCAAAGGCATTTGTCTTCAGTGCCCTGCAAGGTTGAGCTAATCATTTAAACACTCTGATTTTCTCCTGATTCTTGCCTTTCTACCCAGCCAGGCTCCACTTCTTCTGAATTTATACCAGTGGGAGGCATTCCTTCAAGACCACTGTGCCTGCCCTTGATGCCTCTGATTTTGATATAAGGTCAAATTCTTCAAGGAAATAAAGGATGCAAAATATTTCCCAGAAAAAAAAAAAGGGCAACAAAAGAAGCCAGCTGCCTTATGCCATATATTTTATCTCGAAAAAGCCTCTGTTTTTAAGTGGTAAATTAATCAAAACTATAAAATGGGCTTTACTTACTATTCAGAAATGAAGGAGGTTTCCCAGTTTGTGAGCAATAATTACAATCTATGACTATCAGATATTCCCAGCATTGTGGCAGCTTTTACACCATGAAAGGGGCACACAACACCATCTCTAGCCAATGGGGTGCTAATGACTTAGGTGCAGAGGTCAGAGACCCAGAGCATGTCAAAACCGAGAGCATGTCAAAGTACAGAACGTGTCAAGACCAGAGCGTGTCAAAGTACAGAACGCAAGGTGTGCCTGATTTCACAAGGCAAACCTGTGCAGCAAAGGAGTCGGGCCACAGACAGTGGGGCTAAGCTGGAGAGATTACTGAAGGCTGGGGGGCTGAGGGCATGAGCTTGAAGCACTCTATCCCAGGAGGACAGTGTGGGGCTCCAATGCCCCGAGAAGCAGGAGCCCATTCAGGGGAGCAGCCATCAGATCACTGGCTTTCATGTTTACGCCCTTCCCAGGTGGTGGGCCACTTCCGACAAGGTGATAGGGGCTGCCTGTCAGTCCCCAGACACAAAGGCTTCTCTCAAACACATATGAAACCTGTTGGAGTGAGGATTAATTGGAATGTCTGGCCTCCTTTACCTCAGAGAAGCCTCATTTCCATATAAAAATCACCCGGAAGTTACTTGAACTCCTTCTTTTTTCAAGGGTGCTCCATGCCTTTTCTCTCCTACTCTCACCACGTTTCCGTGAGACAGGAAGCACGGGCAGCCATGTCATCACTTAGCACATGGAAGGAAAAAAGCAGGCCAGACGCTGGAGACAGAAGGGAAGCGCCCCAGCACCTCGAGGGGGCAGCTGGCCACTGGGAGCCTGGGCATCTGACGTGCTGCTTCACCTTGTGTGGTGTGGTGAGGGCGCTGTGTTTACTCAGGAAGATGCCCTTGCTGTGGATGCACAGGCACTGAGTGCTGGAGGGCTAAGTGCCCACAAGTAGAGAGCATCTATAATCTACTCCGCGGTGCTTCCACAACATGTCGTGGCAGCAAGGACAGTGGCTGACCCGGTGCTTACATCATTCTACCATTCTTTCATATACCTGGAGTTTCTGATAATAAATATAACAAAAAACAAAGCAGACCATGCCTAATGGTGACTTCACACACATCCCTCAGGAATCAGTGTATAAACTGTAGAAGTGAATCCCGGGATCACTGAACAGCGTTTGCTGGGGGCAAGAAGATGCATGAGCCCGGTTCCGTGCCTCGTGAGGGCAATGCAGGGCAAACGAGCGTCAAGTCTGCAGAAGGTGCAGCCCACCTGCTCCACCAGGCTCCGGCCACCGCCCAGCCAAACGTGGCCTGCCCTGGAGCCTGACAACGCGGCTCTCAGGAGACCTGCCCAGGCAAACAGCCCCACCTCGGCCTGCCCCAGCCTCTGCCTTCCCTTCCTGTGCAACACTTATGTTTAACCTCTGACCCACCACGGCATCATGATTGATCACGCTCGGCCCCACTGCCGCTGCCTAAAGGGACACTGCCCCGGCCCCAGTGTCCGCGTTACTGGGCCCTCCTGGCTCATCTCTACCTCACCACCCACCCCATCGAAAAGACTAAGCAGGAAATCCCACGCATATGGGCTACAGGAGCCAGATCGGCTCCAAGAGACCAGGGTCCTGGACGGTCAACAGCATGGGACCTGAGCCTCACCCGGAACATGCTGCTGCTCAGCTCAGCCACAATCCCCAGATTATTTTGACATGAAGTTATCGCCTACTCACAACAGAAAGGCCACAGTGCACATGAATACATGTGTGTTTACAAAGGGTGTACTTGCATGTACGCATGTTCTACAAAAGGTGTTTTCTGAAGTGTGTGCACAGGTTGTGTGTGAACAAGTGTGCAGAAAGCCTCACACTGCTCTGTCACAAGAAGCGGGCTGGTCTCCTCCCCCCTCTTGGACCAGACTGATGTGCCAGGGAAAATAACATGGAACATTAGGATCAGGCGTGTCAAGCTTACTTCTTATACTTACTGTGCTTACTACTTAACAGTGAGGAAGAAAGAAGACCAGTTACCCTTTTCTGACTAATTTAAATGGAAGAATATATGCATAAAGCTATATTCAATTTTATTTTGTAATAGTAATTTTTTTGTCTTCTGTGCCATACAGTAGGTCTCTACTGGCTATTTTAAACACAGTGTGTGTACATCTCAATCCTGAACTCACTATTCCCTCCCTGTATTCTTCCCCCAAGGTAACCGTAAGCTCACTCTCTAAGTCAGTGAGTCTGTTTCTGTTTAGTAATTAAGTACCTTTAGATTCTGCCGATCACAGATACTGTATGATATTTGTCTTTCTCTGACTTTCTCCGCTTAGTATGATAATCTCCAGGTCCATCCATGTTACTGCAGATGGAATTANTGTATTCTTCCCCCAAGGTAACCGTAAGCTCACTCTCTAAGTCAGTGAGTCTGTTTCTGTTTAGTAATTAAGTACCTTTAGATTCTGCCGATCACAGATACTGTATGATATTTGTCTTTCTCTGACTTTCTCCGCTTAGTATGATAATCTCCAGGTCCATCCATGTTACTGCAGATGGAATTATTTCATTTTCTAATGGCTGAATAATAGTCCATTGTGTGTATAGACACCTTTTTTATCCTTTTATCTGTCCACGGACATTTGTTTTGCTTCCGTGTCTTGGCTATTGTAAATAGTGCTGCAATGAACATTGGGGTACACGTATCTTTACAGATCATGTTTTTCTCCAGCATATGCCCAGAAGTGGGCTGGCTGGATCAAATGGTAGCTATATTTTTTAAAGAATCTACATAAGATAGCAGTTTTAAATGATTGGGCTTCCCAGGTGGTGCAGTGGTAAAGAATCCACCTGCCAATGCAGGAGACTCAGGAGACCTGGGTTTGATTTCTAGGTTGGGAAGATCCCCTAAAGAAGGAAGTGGCAACCTGCTCCAGTATTCTTGCCTGGAGAATTCCATGGACAGAAGAGCCTGGTGGGCTACAGACCACGGAGTCGCAAAGAGTCAGACACGACTGAGCAACTGAGCACATAGACACACAGACACACACACACACACACACACACACACACA
>SJYA01014682.1:0-10215 GCA_006410615.1 Neotragus moschatus
TCCAAAGACATGGAGGTTGAAAATGTGTATTTTCAGAATGAGAAAGGAGGATAAATTTTGTACAAAAAACAACAACAACAACAACAACAACACACCAGAATCCACAGGAAACGAACTGTTTGATTCTCAAGGCTGAAACTCTCAATCATCTGTTCCATGGGTTCCCAGGGGCCCAGGAGATAAAATACCACAGCCAAACCATGTTTGCATGTTTTCTTTTATTTCTTGGAAGCATTTTCACATCTCTGTCTCCATCTCTTACTTCAATTTCAGCCCATGCCCAGGAAGGCAGCTCCCCATTATTCTATACTCATTGTCTTAACCTGGGCTTTCACACCCCTGTTTTCCTTTTTATTTGATAATAAGCATGTCCTCTCCTCCAGTCAGACATGTCTCGCTCTGCTTTGGGAGAAGGTTTCAACAAGTGGCAATCTCATTTGTCACNCCAGGAAGGCAGCTCCCCATTATTCTATACTCATTGTCTTAACCTGGGCTTTCACACCCCTGTTTTCCTTTTTATTTGATAATAAGCATGTCCTCTCCTCCAGTCAGACATGTCTCGCTCTGCTTTGGGAGAAGGTTTCAACAAGTGGCAATCTCATTTGTCACCAGAGCATAAAATCTGTCTGCTTCCCTCCCCCTTCTCTAACCTTTTCTGGTTTCAAAATGCACTCACTTTTCTGGTTTCAAAATGCGTAAGGTTTATTATTTATTTTTTTAGAAAGTGTTCAGAACTGCTTGCTCTCCTAGACCAGGGGAGCATGTCAGTGGAGGCTCTGAGACAGGTTATTTTCTCCCCTTGGGAACCCACCTCTCTGTCCCTACCCCACACACAGCCCCAGCCTGGTTCCTCCACCTTGTCCTGGGCTGGCGCCTCCCCACTTCCCACCTCTCCTCTCCTCTCCTCGTCCCTCATGGAAAGGAGACCTTGTTAGCAGCTTTTGGTTCACCCTGGGTGTGCAGTCTCCACTCTGAGGTTGATGGGGTAACTCTGGGGAAGGGAAGGCACCCTCTGGGTACCCCTGGGCAGCAGTTCCTCCAAACTCAGGACCATAGCCCACTCTCCCAGCATGGTGGGGGCAAAGAGGCGCTTCCTGAAGGACCCCTCATGGACTGCCTCATCTCATGCCCCAACAAGATCTAGCAGTGCCATTGTGCTTCCAGGTAGCTAAATTTTTTTTTTTTCCAAAGTCTTTTCTGATTTTAAGGTTATTCAGTGAGGTATGTTATTACTGGAAAACTCAAATATTTAGTTAAAGGAAAAAGTGGCCCCCTTACCCCACTACCCAAGAATAATGTGCTATGGCATTTGACATTTCCTTACAGATTCCCCCCAACAGATAGCCAGCTCTGTGTGTGTTTTTCCCTGGCACCAGGTGTTTTAAGTCTTTACCAGGTTTCCTCCACATCCTGGTTCGTGGGTCGAAGTGATCCCACCTTTCCTGCTGCCCTGCACTTCTTCCCTGGACCTCTCCATTGGCTGCTCATGGCTTATGGCAGCCAGATGCAGAAGGATGAGGAGGATGGTCCAGCCTTCCTAGTTCTCCAGATGACTCTCAGAAGCCCAGGAGAGAAGGGCCAAATCCTGCCCTGTGACACGTGACTCTGGCGAGTGAGCAGGGCAGGGCATCCCTGTGTCGGAGCGCCTGGAGACTCTGGGGTGGTTGCAGTGATCCTGATGGTTGTGCCCTCTTGTGCTCCCAGCAGCTGCATTTCTCACTCCACTCTCTGCAGAGTTTGTGCCGCTGAGTTGGGCTTGGCAGGTAGAGTGTTCACAAGTGGCAGTCAGTGTTGACCTGGCTACCCAGTTCTGCCTGTGTCTTTTTATATTAAGCAGAAGTGGATTGGAAACAAACACAAAGTGTTCTTGACTTGTCATGCTGTAAGTTGGCTCCTCTCATCTCTGGCATGTGCACCNCAGGTAGAGTGTTCACAAGTGGCAGTCAGTGTTGACCTGGCTACCCAGTTCTGCCTGTGTCTTTTTATATTAAGCAGAAGTGGATTGGAAACAAACACAAAGTGTTCTTGACTTGTCATGCTGTAAGTTGGCTCCTCTCATCTCTGGCATGTGCACCTCCTTCAGGCAAGGACCTGCTTTGTGTACATTTCGCAGTCCTGGAGAGTCCGGGAATTAGGGTCACAGGATGGTTAGGGAATGTGGATGTCAGTGCACCTGCCCCCAGCAGTTCCCTTTCAGTGTTGCTTTATCTCTAGGACAGGTGGAGTTACTGAGCACCCTTGAACACCTTAGAGAACAGGGCCTCGGTGTTACTGAGTCCAACCTCGCTCTGCTTATCTCACGACAGGCCAGTGAATCCGAGAGTTGAGGTGTTGAGGCAAGCAAGAAACTTTAATCTGGGAGCCAACTGACCAAGAAGATGGCAGACTAGTGCTTCAAAATAACCATCTTATCAGGGCCTGGTTGCCAGGTTCTTTTATGGATCAGGGATGAGGGGGAGGTGAGGAAATAAAGTAATAAGACTGTTCAATCCTTACAAATGTCCCCTAGAGTGGCAAGCCTCGGGCAGGGAGGGGAATGTGTTAGTTTCACTTCCTTACAGTCCTTCACTGGAGGCAGGCCATCATGTGTGTTTATAATAACAAAAAAGGGTTAAAGTCACTGAGGCAGATCCTGTGTAAATTTAAAATTAACCCTTCGCGGTTACATCGACTCATTTTGAGGGCCCACTCATGTTTGAGTGATTCTTATGATTTAGGTTATGAGTGATGCCTAGGGACACCTGGGTAGTACTTTATACATTTACAAAGTATCGCAAGGCCATTGTCTGTCTAGATGTACCTGCAGGGCAGATGAAGAAGGGCCTGCACGTATGTTGATAGATATTTTAGGTCGGACTGGTTGCCTCAGCCCCTAGAGCTGAAAGGTGGAGGAAACGACTCAGAGCCAGGTGTTCTGCCTCCTAGTCTGGCGCTTTCTCTCTTATCTGCGTAGATAGGAGGTTCTTAGTTCTGTTGAGCTGAAGTGTCTTTCTCTGGAGCTTCCATCAGGTGTTGGTTCTCCTTTATGGGGCTGTAGAAAACCAGTCTTGCTTTCTCTTCCCGCTCACATGTGAAATGTTTGAAGGAAACTATTATGTTCCCCTTGTCTCTTCTTTCTCCTGGTTAGACATCTCCAGTTCCTTCAACCATTCTTCTCCCACATTGATGCAAAGAGTGTTTATTGGGTACCTGCTTTGTGGGAGGCGCAGGAAGTAGAGAGATGATCTAGAGGGAGCCCCTGTCTTTAAGGCAAGACACAGTAAAGGGCACGATTCAGTCATTGTGCCTTCTTAACCGCTGTGCCTAGGTCTGCAGGCCCCTCCAGAAAGCAAACTTCCTACTGTTCACTGGGTGGGAGAGGGGCAGCCACCTGGCTGCTGGACATCCCAAGATCTCCCATTTCTAGCACTGCGCCCCAGCCCCACTTTAAGAGGAGCCTCTGGTCCCCTGGAGCCTTTGCATATTGGTGTAGTTCTTGGGTCCCTGCCCCTTCTGAGCACCCAGCACCTCTGGTTTCTGTCTTCTAAGAAAAGCAAAAATTTTTTGCTAAGTCAGTTTTCTAGCTTCTAAATTTGCACTGACCTCTTTTTCTCTCTTTGCTTTTGCTCCTGTGAGTTCATTACCTTTTTCTTTTTTAGCTCTTGTGATGTTATTTTAGTGGCTTTGGAGTGTGTCCTCCTCCAGGTTTAACTAGAAAGTTTTCAGTCACCTTCATTTACTTGTACTGCCACTAAGGCATGGCTTCTCCATTCTCTGTGTGTACTCTTGCTGGATTTTTAAAAATTATTTTAATTTTTAGAATAGATTCCATTCACATAGTTTAAATAATTTTTTAAAACATACTTAAAAATTATGCATTGACGTCTTCCTTTTACCTGTTTCCTCCATCCTATTCTCCCTCCCACCCCCTAGAGGCAGCAACTTTAATTAGTTTCCTTATGCAGACGCATGCAAATATGAATCAGTATTTTTTATCTCTCTCTTTTATGCAAAAGTTAGCATATTATGGCCCGTTGTGTCTGACCCTGTTGTCTACATCAGAGTGTAGGGAGCTTCCTTGTCCCCCTGCACCATACTCAGCCCTCTGGGGTCCTTATGGACTGCAATTTACCTAAGCAGTTCATATACCAGTGGGTACTGGGTTCTTCCAGTCTATGCTATAACAAATCATCTCTAATAAATACCTTGAAATATGTATCATTCTGACCATGTCTAGGTATATTGAAAAAGTAAATTCCCTGAAGTGGAATTGTTGATGCTTTCAGGAATTGGTATCTTGAGTCTGTGTATGGGAGCCTAGGTTTCCTGGCGTTGGGAATGCTGACTGGCTGGTGGTGACTCATTGTAAAGCTTGATTTTGCCATCAGCCCCACCTAACATCGGGTGTACATGGGCTCAGAGTGGTTTGACCCTGTCCCTGCTACTTCGCATTGCTGAGACCACCAGTGGGGCTTAGTCAGGAGTACCAGAGGGTTTCTGAAGGTGCTGTCAGACCCAGGCTCTGCCGTGGGGTGGGGGTGGCAGGTTCCACCACGTCAGCCACATGGGAGGACAGCAGCTTCCACTGTTTGGGCCACATTGCTCTTGTGACTTGCCAGTCCTGACCGCTGGAACCTTGCACTTTTTCTTTTTTACTGTGGGCTCTCAAAGGCAGGAGGCAGTGGTTGTCTTTTCACATTTGTCACCCTAAAGGGTATTTTTTCAAAGTAACGATTAAGGTGGCTCTGGCAGAGGTGTTCATAAAGCATCAGGGAGTTTGTGTCACTGGCAGACTTACCCTTGGCTTTGAAGCAAGAGAGGGCAGCTGTGAGCCTCCCCCACTGTAACAGCTGGTGATGTAAATGTCAGCACACAATTGTCCCAGGTGGGGCAGGCTCCAGGGAGGTGGGCCACAGCCTGAGGTTTTGCAGCTCATGGTGGCAACAGGGATTTGACCTGACCTCTGAGCCTGGCCCTTTCTGGTTGAGCATTCCACTTCTGGAGAACTAGGGAACTTTGTTCCTGGTCTTGAGGAAGGGTTCCCACTGTAGTGTGTGTTCTCATAGTTAGGGAGCCCCCAGCCTTGTTCCCCTGGGCCCCACTCTTTCTCATTAAGACCCTCCTCCCACACTGGTTAGTGAACACCTCTCAGCCCCCTCTCCACCCCCAATCCTTCCCTGATATTTGCTCTTTCTCAAGACACCTGGCCTCTCTCTCCCCTCCTCACCCACCACCCCTCCCCTCTTATTCCCTCTGCTTCTCACCCCTCACCCTGTGGGCACCACTCAGCACAACAGTTAGCTTTGTCAGAGGTCACTCTTTGTTGCCATAGTTTATATTCTTGCCAGCTGGCTAAAGTTTTAGATGCTAATGAACCCCCCCACCTCACCCTGATCACAGGGAGGAAGTGAGGTTTCCTGACCTGCCTAGAGAGCCACAACTGGAAGCCACTGTTTGCCAGAGGATATCAGCTGAGCACCTCTGGGCTCTTGAGGGGATGATGGAGGTGGGCAGGGCCGAGAAGTCCCCCACCCCACGCTCCCCCCGGGGGGTCGCGGGGAGCCCCTGAAGCAGGCTGTGTGAGCCAGTGGGAGTGAGGGCTTCACTGGCCCCGGAGTGTGCTCTGAGCTCTGCCTGTTTTTGGTCTTCCAGTCCGCAGCCGCCACAGCCCCAGGTCCCCGAGACTCCCTGGGCAGATGAGGGCGGCTCCGTTTATCACCTGAGCGATGAAGACTTTGACCAGTTTGTGAAGGAACACTCCTCTGTGCTCGTCATGTTCCACGCCCCATGTGAGTGGAACCTTGCTCCTCCCCGCCACAGCCTCTCTCCCTCGGCTCAGAGTGGACACCTCTCTGAGCCTTTAGCTGTTTACCTAGAGCAGCAGTCATCCCTTAGCTTGCAGGTGGGGACACTGAGGCCCTGAGAGAGCCTGTATCTTGTCCAGTAGTTGAAAGGGCACAGTGAGGCCAGGGCTGGAGCCTCAGTCCCCCACCTAGAACCCCTTCTTTCTCTTTCACCTGGTATCTGTCACAGCCTGCAGTGGCCATCGTGGATCAAGGGAAGAAAAACATGAATCCTGTAAAATGTATTTGCAATATTGACGACAGCCCTGTAGCTCAGGATTTTTCTAGGCCAGTGTCCTTCCCATTCCCATGAAGGATAGAAATGGATTGTAATTCCTTTCTAAGAGGGAGAAGGCTGCTCCTGGAAAGGTGAACAAGGGATGACAGTCCCTGGCTCCAGAGTTCCTGGGAGCAGCTTCTGGGAAAGGCGGGCCTACCCTAATGGGTGCTGAAGCTGGGTCCCCAGCACCCTAGGACAGGGCACATGTGTGGGGTGCTCTTCCCTTATAGCTTCTTGCCAGCTCTTTGGCCCAGTGATGGTGGGTAAGGGGTTGAGAAGAAGGAGAAGAAGCAAAAATAACTTCTTCACAGATCAGTGTCATAATTGCCAGTCCACAGAGGCATCTTTAGTGAGAGATTACTTTATTAATTGTCTTAGTCATAGAGATCTTTCTGCTGTTGATTGTGATTTGCTCTGTGGTGACAAAGTGGCTGCCCACAGGGCCATCTCCTTCTGTCTCACCCACGGTGCTGTGAAGCAAATACGATTAACTCCGCTTTACAGACCAGTAGACAGTCGTGTGGAGACGTGGCACTCACTGCTCTTTGAGTCCTATACCGCTGGGCCCTGGCCTTCCCACACTCTGCTTCCCTGCAGTATCTCAGGGGTTTGGTTAATTAGAAATTGTTCATAAGTAGACCACTCCTGGGGATTTCCCCAAGTCCATCTTATATGTGCCAAATTCTGAAGAGAATCCAAAGGAAAATTATTGGCCTTTCTCCTGAAAAATGACCCCCAAAAAACCCTTTAAAAAAAAAAAACCCAAATTTCAAAGGGCTTCTGATTAAGGGCAGTGACAGAGAGGGCCCTAGGAGCATGTCACCCCAGCCCTGCCAAGGCTCAGTCCCTGTGGCTGGAGGAAACCTGATGAATGAACATCCATCTGCCAGGTAGCAGGGCAGCCCTCGCCCTGCGGAGATACACTCTCCTGGCCAGTCTCAGATTTGCTATTGAAAGCAAGTCTTATGGGAAGTCAGGCTGCATCCAGAGCTGAACCCACCCTGCCCCAGTTCCTGCCCCAGAGGTAGAGGCAGAACCCGGGCTCACTGTTTGCAGTTCCTTCCTGGGATCTTCACCCCGCGTGTCGGTGCTTCTACTCTGTGCCAAAGAGAGCCTTCTGGCTCCTAGAAGATTACAGAGTGGTTTCAACAGTGCCTTATGCATCACAGCGTGAAGAGTATGTGTCCCCTTTGATGAATCCTAACAACGTGTACCTGATAGATTGGAATTGTTTAATAATTGTTTATTGGTGGTTGTTTAGTCCGTAAATCATGTCCGACTCTTTACAAACCCCTGGCTTGCAGCCCACCAGGTTTCCTCTCTCCATGGAATTTTTCAGGCAAGAATACTGGAGTGGGTTGCCATTTCCTCCTCCAGGGCATCTTCCCAACCCAGGGATTGAACCCACATCTCCTGCATTGGCAGGTGGATTCTTTACTGCTGGGCCACTAGGGAAACCCAATTGTTTATTAAGCCCTTTTTTTTTTTTTAAAAAAAATAGAACCCTGGTTGCAAACTGGGAAAATTTTTTTCTGTATTCTTTCTTGTACTCTTAGGTTGTAAGGAATTAATTATAGTCGCGGATGCTGGCGGGGTCTGGGCCCCGGAGCCTGGTTGTCGAGTTCTTCCCTGCCCTCTCCCCTTGCAGTGCACCCACCTGGCTCCCTGAACCAGAGTGATCATCACCTCCCCACCTAAGTCATCTGTGGGCATAGAGTAAGGGCTTAGTGAATGAGAAAACGAACAAATGAGGTTGTTGAGACTAAATTAGAAAATGAGAACTAGAAACCAGATGGCAGCCTTTTGTTTCCCCATTAGTCATTGTGAATGAGTATTATGAATACCAGCCCTGTTGAGGCTGTTCCAGCTTCAGACTGAACAAATGAATAGAGCTGAGATTTTGCTTGTTCAGTTCAGTCGCTCAGTCGTGTCCAACTCTTTGCAACCCCATGGACTGCAGCACCCCAGGTCTCCCTGTCCATCACTAATTACTGGAGTTTATTCAAACCCATGTCCATTGAGTCAGTGATGCCATCCAACCATCTCATCCTCTGTCGTCCCCTTCTTCTTCCGCCCTCAGTCTTTCCTAGCATCAATCTTTTCAAATGAGTCAGCTCTAAACATCAGATGGCCAAAGAATTGGAGTTTCGCTTGTTAGGTGTCTGCAGATCACAGACCCTACATTCTCTAACAAGGTGTTTGCCTGTCCCCTGTGCATGTGCGCACGTGTGTGTGTGTGTGTGTGTGTGTGTGTGTGTGTGTGTGTGTGTGTGTTTCTGCTGGACTATCAGAGTGACAGGACCAGGGCAGAAGCCCAAGGTGAAGCTCCCTGAGGAACTGCCTGTTTAAATTCCCGTCTGATGGGTTTGGCTCCACATTAAATAATCTCTCTACAGAGTCCTCCTTCTCTATCTAGGTGCCTGGGCTTTAGAAGGGATGGAATGCACACGGTTTCGAGAAGAATCTAAGCCCAGGAGGTTAACAGACAGCAGGGTCCCCTAGCTGCTTAGCTGTGTATCTTATACTGGAGTGCTCCCGAGAACCCACCCTGATCAGGAGACCACTTCTGTGATATTTGAGGGACCTAGAGAAAAGGACAAATGTCAGGAGGCCAGAGATTGGACTGCTGGCTCAGGGTTCCCAAGCAAATATTAAATAAAACATGAGTTCTGGAAATCACAGTGTTACAGGTGCCAATCCCGGACTATATAGAGAGTGGTTAAGAAACAGACCATTTTGGAGACCTAGAAGAAAGTAGGGAAAACCACTAGACCATTCAGGTATGACCTAAATCAAATCCCTTATGATTATACAGNTGGACATCACCAGATGGTCAAAACAGAAATCAGATTGATTATATTCTTTGCAGCCAAAGATGGAGAAGCCCTATTCAGTCAACAAAAACAAGACCAGGAGCTGACTGTGGCTTAGATCATGAAGTCCTTATTGCCAAATTCAGACTGAAATTGAAGAAAGTAGGGAAAACGGCTAGACCATTCAGGTATGACCTCAATCAAATCCCTTATGATTATACAGTGGAAGTTAGAAATAGATGTAAGGGCCTAGATCTGATAGATAAAATGCCTGATGAACTATGAAATGAGGTTCATGACGTTGTACAGGAGACAGGGATCAAGATCATCCCCATGGAAAAGAAAGGCAAAAAAGCAAAATGGCTGTCTGGGGAGGACTTACAGATAGCTGTGAAAAGAAGAGAGGCAAAAAACAAAGGAGAAAAGGAAATATATAAGCATCTGAATGCAGAGTTCCAAAGAATAGCAAGGAGAGATAAGAAAGCCTTTTTCAGCAATCAATGCAAAGAAATAGAGGAAAAGAACAAAATGGGAAAGACTAGAGATCTCTTGAAGAAAATTAGAGATATCAAGGGAACATTTCATGCAAAGATGGGCTCGATAAAGGATAGAAATGGTATGGACCTAACAGAAGCAGAAGATATTAAGAAGAGGTGGCAAGAATACACAGANAGAATGGGAAAGACTAGAGATCTCTTCAAGAAAATTAGAGATACCAAGGGAACATTTCATGCAAAGATGGGCTCGATAAAGGACAGAAATGGTATGGACCTAACAGAAGCAGAAGATATTAAGAAGAGGTGGCAAGAATACACAGAAGAACTGTACAAAAGAGATCTTCATGACCCAGATAATCACGATGGTGTGATCACTCATCTAGAGCCAGACATCCTGCAATGGGAAGTCAAGTGGGCCTTAGAAAGCATCACTAAGAACAATGCTAGTGGAGGTGATGGAATTCCAGTTGAACTATTCTAAATCCTGAAAGATGATGCTGTGAAAGTGCTGCCCTCAATATGCCAACAAATTTGGAAAACTCAGCAGTGGCCACAGGACTGGAAAAGATCAGTTTTCATTTCAATCCCAAAGAAAGGAAATGCCAAAGAATGCTTAAACTGCCGCACAATTCCACTCATCTCACATGCTAGTAAAGTCATGCTCAAAATTCTCCAAGTTAGGCTTCAGCAATACGTGAACCATGAACTTTCAGATGTTCAAGCTGGTTTTAGAGAAGGCAGAGGAACCAGATATCAAATTGCCAACATCCGCTGGATCATGGAAAAAGCAAGAGAGTTCCAGA
>SJYA01014684.1:0-10290 GCA_006410615.1 Neotragus moschatus
CAAGGCAAGAATACTGAAGTGGTTTGCCATTCCCTTCTCCAGTGGACCACATTCTGTCAGACCTCTACCTTGACCCGCCCGTCTTGGGTGGCCCCACAGGCATGGCTTAGTTTCATTGAGTTAGACTGAGGTCCATGTGATTAGATTGACTAGTGCCGGTGCACAGACAGAGCATGGGCAGCTGCGACACACATAGCGCGGCCGAGAGTAGCTTCCCTACGTCCGAGGTCAGGGGCAGCCACCGAGAGTGCCAGGCTGCGACGGTGTAGGAATAGCCAAGAGGAGCTACTCTGCATCCAAGGTCAGCAGCAGCGGCCGAGAGGAGCTACCCCATGTCCAAGGAGCGGTGGCTGCGCAGGCGCAGGAGAGCTGAGTGGAGCCACTCCACGTTCAAGGTCAGAAGGGGCGGCGGTGAGGAGATACCCCTCGTCCAAGGTAAGAGAAACCCAAGTAAGATGGTAGGTGTTGCAAGAGGGCATCAGAGGGCAGACACACTGAAACCATAATCATTTTTATACTGGCAACTATTCCATTTAGACCTCTAGCCCAGACTACTCCCAAGTTTCAAATTCTTTAAAAAAACAACTGCTACTTGACACCTCTACTTTAATGTCTTACAGACACTTGAAGCGTAATATATCCAAAAAGGAATTCTCAATTCACTCCCTCCCTCCACATAGAGATACCAAACCTCCAAAACTGATGTTTCCTTTAACCATAACCAATAAATAACATTTTCATCTTTTCCAGCTCTGTCTCCCTCATCCACTTCAACCAGTTTCTTACATACCAAGTCCTCGAGTCTATTTTGAACAGGAACATTCCACCACTCCTCTCCACTGTCATCACCTTAGACCAAGATCCATAAGCCCTTCTCTGGACTCCTGCAAATGCTTCTACTTCCTCATTCCATCTTCCACATAATCGATGATTTTTTTTTCCCTTAAATGTAAGGAAGTTCACATCATAATTTTCTTCAAAATGCTCCAGTGACTTCCTGTTGTAAAATATTAGCACAAACTTAGTGACTTAAAGTGACACAAACTTATTATCTTATCTGAGGTCAGAGATTTGGAATGGGTCTTATGGTCTAAAATCAAGGTGTCAGCAGGTTTTGCTCCTTTCTAGAGACTTCAAGAGAGGATCTTTTCTTGTTGTTCAGTCACTAAGTCATATTCAACTCCCTGCAACCCATGGACTGCAGCAGACCAGGCTCCTCTGTCCTTCACTATCTCCTGGAGTTTGTTCAAATTCTTATCCACTGAGTTGGTGATACTATTTAACCATCTCATCCTCAGCTCCCTCCTTCTCCTTTTGCCTTCAGTCTTTCCCAGTGTCAGGGTCTCTTCCAATGAGTCAGCTCTTCGCATGAGGTGGCCAAAGTATTGGTGCTTCAGCTTCAGCATCAGTCCTTCCTGTAAATATTCAGGGTTGATTTCTTTTAGGATGGACTGGTTTGATCTCCTTGCAGTCCAAGGAACTCTCAAGAGTCTTCTCTAGCACCACAATTTGGAAGCAACAATTCTTCAGCGCTCAGCCTTCTCTATGGCCCAATTCTCACATCTGTACGTGACTACTGAAAAAACTATGTTGGTGTTAGTCACTCAGATGTGTCTGACTCATTGCCCCATGTACTATATAGCCTGCCAGGCTCTCCATGGAATTCTCCAGCAAGAAAACTGAAGTGGGCAGCAATTCCCTTCTCTGGAGGAATTTTTTAACCCAGGGATCAAACCCAGGTCTCCTGTATTACAAATGAATTCTCTACCATCTGAGCCACCAGGGAAGACTGGAAAAACTATAGTTTTGACTATATGGACCTTTGTCAGCAAAGTGATATCTCTGTCTTAATACACTGTCTAGGTTTGTCATAAGTTTCCTTCCAAAAAGCAAGTGTCTTTTAATTGCATGACTGCAGTCACTGTCTGAAGTGATTTTGGAGCCCAAGAAAATAAAATTTGTCACTGTTTCCACTTTTTCCCCTTCTATTTACCATGAAGTGACGAGACTGAATGCCCTGATCTTAGTTTTTTGAATGATGAGTTTTATGTCAGCTTTTTCACTCTCTTTTTTCACCTACAAGAGGCTCTTTAGTTCCTTTCCATTTTCTTTCACTAGAATGGCATCATCTGCATATCTAAGGCTGTTGATATTTCTCCTGGCAATCTTAATTCCAGCTTGTGATTCATTTAGCCTGCCATTTTGCATGAAGCAATCTGCATGTAAGTTAAATAAGCAAGGTGACAATATACAGCCCTGTTGTACTCCTTTCTCAGTTTGAAACCCTCAGCTATCCCATGTCTGATTCTAGCTGCTGCTTCCTGACCTGTATACATGTTTCTCATGAGACAGGTAAAGTGGTCTGGTACTCCTATTTCTTTAAGAATTTTCCACAGTTTGTTGTGATACACAGTCAAAGGCTTTAGTGTAGTCAATGAAGCAGAAATAGATATTTTTCTGGAATTCCCTTGCTTTCTCCTGACAATTTAATCTTTATTTCCTCTGCTTTTTCTAAACCCAGCTTGTACATATCAGTTCACGTACTGCTGAAGCCTAGCTTGAAGTATTTTGAACATAACCTTATTAGCACGTGAAATGAGCACAATCGTATGGTAGTTTGACTATGCTTTGGCATTGCTTTTCTTTGGGATTGGAATGAAAACTGAGCTTTTCCAATCCTGTAGCCACTGCTGAGTTTTCCAAATTTGCTGACATATTGAGTTCAGCACTTGAACAGCATTGTATCTTAGGATTTTAAATAGCTCAGCTGGAGTTCCATCACCTCCACTAACTTTGTTTGTTGTAATGCTTCCTAAGGCCCACTTGACTTCACATTCCAGGATGTCTGGCTTTAGGTGAGTGACCACACCATTGTGATTATCCAGGTCATTAANACATATTGAGTTCAGCACTTGAACAGCATTGTATCTTAGGATTTTAAATAGCTCAGCTGGAGTTCCATCACCTCCACTAACTTTGTTTGTTGTAATGCTTCCTAAGGCCCACTTGACTTCACATTCCAGGATGTCTGGCTTTAGGTGAGTGACCACACCATTGTGATTATCCAGGTCATTAAGACCTTTTTTGTACAGTTCTGTGTATTCTTGCCACCTCTTCTTAATCTCTTCTGTTTCTGGTAGGTCCTTACCGTTTCTGTCCTTTATCATGCACATCCTTGCATGAAATGTTTCCTTGATATCTCCAATTTTCTTGACTATACCTTTATTCTTTTCCACTCTGTTGTTTTCCTCCATTTCTTTGTATTGTTCACTTAAGGAGGCTTTCTTATCTCTCCTTGCTATTCTCTGTAACCCTACATTCAGTTGGGTATATTTTTCCTTTTCTCCCTTGTCTTTTGCTTATCTTCTCTCCTTGATATTTGTAGAGCCTCCTCAGAGAAACATTTTGCCTTCTTGAATTTTTCTTTCTTTAGGATGGCTTTGGTGACCACCTCCTGTACAGTGTTACAAACCTCTATCCATAGTTCTTCAGGCACTCTATCAGATCTAGTCCCTTGAATCTATTTGTCCCCTCCACTGTATAATAATAAGGTATTTTATTTAGGTCATACCTGAAATATTCCTCGCTTTTTCTAACTTCTAGAAGCTGCCTCCATTTCTCAGCTCATGACCCTGCATGACCTCAGTCTCTGTTCTGTCATCCTATCTCCTTCTTTGTATCTGATACTCCTGCCTCTTTTTTATAAGGACCCTAGTAATTCCATGTGCCTACCCTGATGACCCAGAATAAACTCCCCATCCCAAGATGCTTGGCTTAATCACATACACAAAATTTCCTTTGCCATATAAAGATACCATAGTCCCAAATTCCAAGGATTAGGACCTGGTCATCTCTGGAGGCCATTATTCTATCTACCATACTTATAAACCTTAGAACATGCCCAGGCTCACCTGGACGAGGAGAGACCCTCAAAGAAAATAATAACTTATCCCAACAAAAATCAACCTAGACTGGACTTCCCTGGTGGTCCAGTGGTTAAGAGTCTAACTGTCAATGCAGAGGACATGGGTTTGATCCCTGGTCCAGGAACTGAATCCCACATGCTGCAGGGCAACTAAGCCAGTAAGCCACAAATACTGAACACACGTGCCCTAGAGCCTGTGATTTGCAGTAAGATAAGCCACTGCAATGAGAAACTTGGACCCTGCAACTAGAAAAATCCCACCCCATAGCAATGAAGACCCAGTGCCATCAAAAATAAATAAATAAAATTTAAAAGAAAGATCATCCTAGACTAAGTAGCCTCAAATAGACCTGCTAACTGACCACAGATGTTTTAGCAAGCCCAGTCCCAATCAACCACATCTGACCCAGATTAGCAGAACCACCCAGTCACCAATGGCTCATGAGAAGGAGCATAGAGTTGTAGTTTCAGCCACTACATTTAGGGAAGGTTTGTTACATGGCAATGGCCAGCTGATAGAAAAGTACACAGATGGCTTGTCCCCTGAAGGGGGTCAACTCAGAGAGGTAGGGAATGTTCTAAACCCAGAGGATCCATAGTTACGTTGGACACTGCTGAGCACCCTGGACACAGAGTTCAGTGGCTATAGTGTCACAGCTAAGAACATGGAAAGGTGAGGTGCGCTGCTTCCCCAAGCACGGTCAGCTGAAGTGCCCGTGCAGTTTTGCTCCTAATGTGATGTGACCAGTAATTTCATTTTATCCATGTGGAAAACCAAGTCTGGAATGATGCCGATGGCTTGTGAATGGCTCCAAAAAGGAGAAGAGGACAAGAAATTCTTCCTCTGCTTTCGAAAGCAAGAAAGTCTGCTCCTTGGCATTCAAGGACAGGATGTGATGTTCAACAGTCCGCCTTCCCCTGCAGACTCAGTAGCCGCCCGGAGACCTTGAAGAAGCAGCATTCAGAGAAAGCAAGCACAATTTCGAAGCATTCACTCTAAAGTTTTTACCAATGCTTGATATACACGGGTAGATGTGTCTCAGACAGCAGAGAATCGCCCTCTCTTTGGAATAAGATCAGCTGGACAGAATTTTCCTTTCCAAATGTAAAATGATGTTTCCAAACAAAGGAAGTGAGATGTTTTCTACAGCTGCTCCACTTCCATTATGCTTTGCAAAAGCATTGTTCATGAGGTTTTTATGATGCAAAAAAATATAATTAAGATGAGAGGCACTTCTTGTCTCTGAATCTTTTTTGTTTAAACATGTTTTGCAAATGGCCAATATCTCCTGTTACTTAGGTTTGCATCCAGAAAGTGTTAGCACTTAATTATAAAATCAGCAGCTAATATGCTTAATGATTTTCGATTATACCCAACAATAGCTGCAGTGCGCTTTAAAAAATGCATTTGCATTCATATTCCTTTGACCTATCTATCAGAACCTTGAGGCAACCACTCTCGAACCATTTACTAATAATTGCCCTAGTTAACCTCAGGGCCCTGGATATGGTGTGGTGTAGCCACAAAGGGGAGGAAATGCCAAATGCCTTCTTAAGGGAAGAGCAGAATCTTGGTTCACAACTCACTTTTGTATTTCAAGAGCTTGGAGCCTGCATTTTAATATTCAATAGGGCACTGGCTTCCCAGGAGCTAGTGAACCTCAACTCTCAATGGGGAAGATCACAAGCGAAAAGACCCAAGGTTGGTTGCTAAGAGAGCCCAGTGGAGCTGAGTGGGAGACTGGCGTTGAGGAGGGCCTGGGAGGGGAGGACAGTGGGTTGAGCTGTGTCCCCTCCCCAGATTCGTACCTTGGGCTCCTAACTCCCAGTACCTCAGAATACAGCTGTATTTGGAGATAGGTCTTTAAAGAGGTAAAAAGTGATAGGAGACTATGTGAGTGGTCTCTCATCTGACATGACCGGTGTCCTTGCAAGAAAAGGAGATTGGAACAGACAAACACGTGAAGAAACAGGGAGAAAACAGCCATCATCAAGCCAAAGAGAGAAATCTCAGAAGAAACCAACCCTGATGATATCCTGGTCTTGGACTCCCAGCCTATAGAGCTGCGAGAAAATAAATTTCTGTTGTTTAAGCCAGCCAGCCTGTGCTACTTGGTTATGGACCCCAGGAAAGTAATATAGGCACACTCTGGTATTGTCCACTTCCCGAGTCCAGTAGACATGCCGTTAGACAAAGTGGTCTCTGATGATCATAAACGTGTGTGTTCCCAGCTACGGTTCCTGTAGTAGTCTCTCTACCCACCTCACACAGAGGGCTACATGCAAGGGGCGTTCAAGCCTTTCTTAGTCTCCATGAGCTGAGGAACCACTGGTGGTTTCCCCTGAGGACTCTTCCCTTACTATCTCTCCTGCTTTGCCTCCTGGATCTACTGCTCTTACTAGGCTGGTTTTCAGGTTTTCTGCCCTAAGGCCATACTCAAGCCCCAAATTCATGATCCCCAGCCCCAGTAACTATATTGGGGGCACAATCATGAAACTGGCACTACCAGCCACTCTGAGAATCCTCACTGGTTGGGAAGATACACCCTAAAGGATCCTCTTGGCCTGTTATCTCCCCTAGTGCTGTTATGATCACCAGTGGCCTGGTGCAAATTCAGTGAGCTGATCATTGGACAATCTGTTCCCAAGCTGTTCTGCTTTGTTCAATTTGTTGCTCAGTATGCATCCCACCAAGAAAGCGAAGGATTTGATTCCTTTTTTAAAGCACCAGTTGGTAACAAAGGACCAAAGAAGGTAAAGATGCTAAAGAGCCTTGGCCTTGGTAAAGTTATGTGGTACAGTGACAGAAGGGCCAATGCTGGGGGACCGAGAATTGAATCAGTTGACTTATGAAAGTTTCCCAGGTAAAATCCCTTCTGAATAGACAAAGCCTGTCTTGGAGTACTCAGGTTATTGGCAAAAGTCAACAGCCTTGGTTTCTTCTTCTCACGTTGCTTTAACCAAGCTGGTTGAAGAGTTGGAGCTTGGAGTTAGAGTAATGGACAATCCAAACAACTAATGGACAACCAAACCACCAATGCAGAAAAGTCAGACCCACCTAGAAGAGCTGGTAAGCAGAAGAGAGCTGAGGTAAGCACTGTTTACAAGAGGCCCGCCTGCTTCCTGGCACCTGCCAGAGCAGGCCATCAGCAGGCAGGAGCTGTGAATAAGCTCAGGTGAAACCCTCTAGGTGGAAAAGTGAGTTATATTAATAAATGGGTCGTGAGGAAGGGGAAAAACAACTTCTGCCCTAAATGGTGATAGGAAGGAAGTGAGTTTAGAGTAAAGGAAGCCAGCCTTATCTAGATATGCTACCTTGGACTAGAATACCACTTCCTTATTTCATCCTTGGGGCTTCCCTCATATCTCAGTTGGAAAAGAATGCCTGCAATGCAGGAAACCCCAGTTTGATTCCTGAGTGGGGAAGATCTGCTGGAGAAGGGATAGGCTAACCATGGTAAATGTACTCATTTCCGAGAGCTTCTGTAACAAATGACCACCAACTGGAGGCCTGAAACAAAAGGAATTTATCCCGTCACAGTTCTGCAGGCCAGAGTCTGAAATCAAGGTGCCAGCAGGGCCATACTCCCTCCGAAGGCTCTAGGGAAGAATGCTTTCTCATCTCTTCCAGCTTTGAGACTCCTGGTGTTGCTTAGCTCATGGTGGCATCCTACAGTCTCTGCCTCCAACTTCACGTGGGCTTCTCCTCCGTAACTTCCGTCTCTCATGATACTTGCCATTAGATTAGGGCCCGTCTTGCTGATCCAGGATAATCTCCTCTCAGGATCTTGAACGTAACTATATCTGCAAGGACTTTCTTTTTTCCAAATGAGATACCATTCACGGGGAGCAGATATTACAATATGGTCCTATGTGGGGGTTGGGGGGCGGGTGGTGCGTGCACACACTTAGTTGCTCAGTGGTGTTTGCCTCTTTGCAACCCTGTGGGCTGCAGCCTGCCAGACTCCTCTGTCCATGGGATTTCCCAGGCAAGAATACTGGAGTGGGTTGCCATGCCCTCCTCCAGGGGCTCTTCCCAACCCAGGGATCGAACCCACATCTCCTATGTCTCTTGCACTACAGGTGGATTCTTAACCCACTGAGCCATTAGGGAAGCCCCACATATTTGGGCGTAGGGGGACACTATTCAAAGCTATGAAATNGGCAAGAATACTGGAGTGGGTTGCCATGCCCTCCTCCAGGGGCTCTTCCCAACCCAGGGATCGAACCCACATCTCCTATGTCTCTTGCACTACAGGTGGATTCTTAACCCACTGAGCCATTAGGGAAGCCCCACATATTTGGGCGTAGGGGGACACTATTCAAAGCTATGAAATTTTTGTTTACAACTGTTATAAACAAAAATTAATATCACTATGTTGGGGAAAATCTATAATCTTAAGGAGGATTGCTAACAGGCCAGATCATGTGCTATGTGGGTAGAGACCCAGTTCACCTCCTTGCATGTTTCCATGAATGCACTGCTATCCCATTCTCCCGGAAAGAGTGGGACTGGAGTTCTTCCAGCCCCCTTGGCACCTCCTCATTTACTTATTCTTATGGGAAGGTCAGAGATGACTTTTCTGTGGAGATGGGAAAGGTTTGACATCCTCTGGCCCCCTACTTACCAAGGATAAGGATAGATAAGCAGACAGCGTAACTCTATTCCTCCACAAATGATGGGTCAGTGGACAACAGGAAATGCTTGGCTGGCTGGTAATTAGTTAGAAATGAAAGCCCGGCTTTACTTCAGATAGGTCCAAATTCTAGATTTAGGAGTTATCTGCAAAAACCCTCACTTTGACCTTAGGTCCAAGCTGTGTTCTCTAGCACAGTTAATCAAAGACCCTGAATTTGAAAGGCTTGGCACTAGCCTTGCTCATGAGTACATCTGAGCTTTCACTTGATAATCACCTGGTTCTTTCACAGGGAGGAAGAAGGTAGGATTAGAACCCTCGAATCTCCACTTTTCTATTTTGTCCCTTGTATACATCCTTTCATATATCCAAGGCAGGTGTCGGTACTGTTTACTGGCTCTTAGCTACAGAAACTGAAGATTGTCTGAAAAAGACAATCAACATTTATAGCTGTCGCCTTGTAAATTAAAACTTAGAAAGTGATAATACATATTATATAATTCAAGAGGTGAATTGCATAATAAAAGTTCTGAACTTGACAGCAAAATGTCAACATAAAATTTTAAATATTTACTTAGCCATATGTTGACTGTAAAACATCAAGCATTCCGTAGAATGAAAGACTAAAGAATTACCCTCATAATAGTGAAAAACAAGAAACCACCTAAATGTATATCAGTAGAGAATCATTAAATGAATTCTGGTTCCTTTGTGTTCTGGGGTGGTACACAGACACCAAGTAAAAAAGATACACTGTGTATAGGCAGAGGTTGCAGAATAATATATAGTATAGGATTCTATTTTTGATACAAGAAAGAAAACATATTTTTTTTATGTCCTACCCACAAAAATGCTAGTCTGTGCTCTGTGATGACCTAGCGGGGAAGGGAAGGAGGCTCAAGAAGGAGTGGATATGTGTGTACATGATTCACTTTGCCTTACAGCAGAAACCAACAAGAGGTTGTAAAAATTAAAAAACAAAAACAAAATTAAAAAGGGAAAAATAAGGCTACAAAATTCATAGTAAGCTGATAACAGCAGTTGCCTCTGGGAAGAAGAGGTGGCTTGGAACCAGTGAATGGAGGTTTCACATGTGGGGAATTGTTTCAATTTCTGATGCTCCTTGAACAATTCAAATAATCACGTCAAGGAACTATTTTATATATTGAAGGGGAGTTTCTGGGTGTTTTTAAAGGCCATAAACAAATAGTTAGGCATTATAAAAAATAGTAGACACTAAAAAAATTTAGTAACCCAAACAAGTATCTAGCTTGCTAGCTATTTACACAGATACACACAGGAATATGTACTTACGCACATGCGTGTGTATAGATGTATATGTGTGTGAGTGATCACGATGTATAGTATGAATTTATTAACAATGATCTAACTTCACTTTACAAAATACATTGAGTACCTTGGAATTCTTTTTGCAGAACTTTTTCTCTTCTTTCCTTTTCTCCCCCTCTCCCTCTCTTATCTCTTTCACTTTCACCTCCAAACAAAAACAAGTCACATGAAACAAAAGAGAAATTCCCCACTCCCGCTGCCACCCTGACTCTCTAGCATTACCTGTGCACGGCAGGTAAAGTGACCAGCCTTTTCCTCCGAGAGGTCACAGCAGTGAGACTTTCTTCGTGGGACGAGTGCAGGTAGAGAATCTCGGGTCCTGACCATGGGGTTCAAAGAAAAGGCTGCATGATGTAGCAGAATCAGCTGCTCTGGGAG